>CM035157.1:73494109-73736609 GCA_020205615.1 Panax quinquefolius
TTTTGTTTAGATGATTATGTGCTTGAAAAATATTATGTATATTTTCTTGAGGCAGCGCCCAAAATTTAACTTCAGAAATTGAGGAAGTAAGGTAAAGATAGGAGTCGGTGGGAAATGATTATAATTGCCTTTAAAAAGGAAAAGCTGACTTTGTTCATTTTACATTTATTTTTATTTTATTTTCTGCTCCGTTGAGTTCCCTCAAATTTTTGAAGTTTCAAACATAACCCAAGTATCCAAAGCTTGCAAAATGCATGTGCAAGTGTGTCCAAGGATCCCTAGCATCTTATGATCATATATTCTTATCCATTTTTGGCTCAAATTTCCTTATTCATTGAAGCATCTGGTTGCTCCTGCTATTTTTTATTCACATGCAATGAGATGACAAAGATTGATTATTTATAGTCTGTTTGTGTCAAAAAGTGTAAATATAATTTCACTCATCAGCCCCTTCTTTTCTATTTCTTTGAAATTAGTTGTTAAGCGTGAAGGATCATCTCTATCTGATCCATGCTTTAAAGATCAGAAACTCAAATTTTAGTTCAAAGTTGCTACCATTTAACTTGTTTTGATAGTTTATATTTTGTATATTATGTGTTGGTCTGTCTATTATATTAGGCTGAGCCACTGAGGCATTTTAATATTCTACAGCTTCCGCCACTAAGCCCCAATTTAAATTTGATAACCCTTATATCATAAACCTGGTTCCCATAAAGATCTATTTAGTCTCTTACTTGCTTCAACCGATGAATGTATGCTATGTAATATAATGTTGGCAACATTTTAAATTCTGGTTGTTGATTTGCTTCTGGACCTTTTTATTTTTATAGATATATGGAGACATCTATGGGCAGTTTTATGACATGAAAGAGCTTTTCAAAGTGGGTGGTGATTGCCCAAAAACCAATTACTTGTTTCTTGGAGATTTTGTTGACAGAGGATTTTATTCAGTTGAGAAATTTCTACTTCTACTTGCAGTGTGAGATATTTCAGTTGAGATATTTCAGTTTAAAATGTATATATTTTCCTATGCAGTGTGAGAACTTACTGAAGAGTGAGACTGCCAAGTTCCAAGCTCTCTATGATAAGTTCTGCAAGGAGAAAGCTACACATCTCCAGGTCCTAAAAGTTACTTTGTGGTTAGCTTGGAATTTTAATAAGATACACGATTAAACTAGCAGCAATATACATGTATGTTTAAGTGAGCAAATACTTTTTGTGGGATTATCATGCCACTGAAACAGTTGTGCTATTTTTCATATGCTTTGTTCGAGAAATCTAGCATTCATCAAGACTTAGCTTAGGCACATATGTACTGGTATGCTGTTGCAATACTATTATGGACTGAACTTAGGCACAAAGGGGATAGGTTGGGCTGAGGAGTAATAAGGAGGATGAAAATAACTTTCTAATTCAAACAAAGTGCTATCACACCAGTAATTCTAGACTGTGCACACCACATGCTCGACAAAAGTCCCAAGTGGACTGCCTTAACTAAAAAGGCACAAGTAGTACTAACTACGAAGTTTTGTTTGACCAGGTTCGATGAGTTCTATGCCTTGAAATGGCTTTTTAGCTTACTTTGTTATCTGTACACTGACTACTGATTCCCAGCTAAAAATAATTAATATTTCTAAATCTTGTGTATGAAATTTGAACATTGTTATCTTATTCAATTTCATATGGTGATAACTGATATGCATACTTGGGTTGTATGTCAAATTTGACAGTGATTACGGAAGTTAGCTTCTTTTCTCGAAACAATCAATCTAGTTTAATGTTTTATACTTATTCAGCAATGACAGTGGGAGGCCAATATAGAGTTTGGGTTCCAGTTATCTCAGTTGCCCAGGCTTCTCAAGCTGCAACAATATAAAGTTTGGGTTCCGGTTATCTCAGTTGCCCAGGCTTCTCAAGCTCTGCTGGAAAGATCCAACGAGACAATAATTTTACATCTAGTGAGACTTCTGGAGCGTCTCTTTCAGAATCAAGGAGTGACATAGTTGGTGGAACCATCCATTCTAGTTCATTTGATAGTTTGCATCCTCAGTTTATTGGTTATACTCGATGCAGGCTCCACGAATTGGTTATGAAGTCATACAAAAGTTGGGAATTTGTTACAACTATAAATGAGGTTCTAGATCCATGGATAAATGTGCGACAACCAAGGAAAGAGATAGAGAAACAAATATATAATCCATCTCTCAATGATAGATTCCAAAGATCAGGTATAGGCAAGTCATTAGCATTTTTCATATGTACTTGATTTTGCATGTACCAATAGAGGAATAAAAAGTCCTATGATCACTTATCAATATTGCTTTCACTTTCCTAGTTTTTTAAGCAGCCAACTGAAAATTTCAATTTTGAACTTTAGCATCCACCATCCATTAACTTGACAGATAGTTTTTGACATCATTGCACTCTAGAAGCACTGCACCTACACTGTATTGAATGTCATTCTGAAGATATTGATGAAAATATTTTTGCTTATTGTTTGTTATTTATAATATATTGTTTTTATACATCTTTTGATAGTTTTTCTGTATTTGCTAATTATTTCAAATTCCCTCGAAGAACAACAGAGAGTTGGTCATCTCCTTTTGTGCTCCATGTATAACATGTCTTATTTTTTCCCCTTCTCTTTTTCCCTGGGCCATTTTGGGATAAACATACAAATGATGATGCATTATTGATGAATACATATCAATTTCATGCAGGCAAAAGAGCCAGATTTCTATTTGATGGAAGTGAAAAAGATTACGAAATGGAAAAAGACATACCAGCAGTTTCAGAATCTGAATGCTGGTCTACAGTAACCAGGTTCATAGTCATTCAATGATAATATCATCTGGCTTATACATATCCCTCCCTCCCAAATTAAAAACATCCAGCTTCCTAGTATGATGACTTAAACAACAATAGGAATCCAGTTTACTAATGAAGTTGGTTTTTGGTTCAGGTCAGAAAGAACTTTGTCATCCCCAATGATTAGCAAATCAGACTTATCTCACTTTCCTTGCCTTCTCACTACAATTTCATCTCCTCTCCTCTACCTTCTTCATGTTCTTAATTTCAACTGCATTGGAACTATTACCCTTTGTTTTCTCAAGCTATTGTGTCTGATATCAATAGCAAATGTTATATGCATGCTATGTACTCTAACAACCTTTGCTACTTTGGCAATCTACAATGGTTGATAATGCTAGAATTTTACTACAACAATAAAATTGACAAAGTAAGACAACCTTCGCATCATCTTTGTCGTTGTGTACAACATATAGCAGCCAATAAAATCTGTTTTCAGAACACAAGGCTGGACAGGTCCATATATGGAAATGAAAAACTGACAATACAAAGAAAGGAATAAATAGCTACTAGTCGAAAATTCCAGTACTCAAAAGGAACCAATACATGAATGCATTTGGTGGTACTCTAACTAGAGCGACACAAATTGAATTTTTTATCCATGAAAATATTCTCTATTTGAGCGATATCATTGAGTGCCTGTTTGACGATTTGTGCGGGGATGCTACATTCTGCAAAGAAGACTATGCAGGTTCTGAAACTGAGATTGGGGGCTGGGGTCTACTGGATGGCCTTGTGTTGGCACGCGTCTATCATTTTCTTAGAGCTGATATAAAATCTCTTGCTTATGCTGCTTTAACTTGTAAGCACTGGCGATCTGTCTCCAAGTTTTACAAGGATATCTGCAGACAGGCTGATTTATCCTCTGTTGGTCCTAATTTACCGATTCTATGATCTGTAGCATACTGGTAAGTTGCCTAGCATATATTTTCTTGGGTGGGATTGTTTGTATTGCGGGCTATCAGAAATTTGTTCAACTTTAATGTGTATCTTTGCTTGCAGGATGGTTATAACAAAGAAAATATTACTTCCTTGGTTCTACTTGGTTGCACAAACATTACTTCTCAGATGCTTGGTTCTATGTGGTTGCACAAATATCACTTCTTTTCATTTGTTAAGGACTATAGAACATGGAATTCAGTTGTGCTTGTTACTTTGTCAGGCTGAGGGATGAGGTCCGAAATCTACCATGTACATACAAATGTCGGTATGATGCTGCTGCTGACTTGATCCACATATATGCTTTTACAAAGTTTTTTAATTTTTTTAGAATACGGGTGAGTCTTGTTATCATGCCTAGTTTGGGATACTTTGAGGTTATGTACCCTCTATTGACCCTTTCCAAACATTATGTTTTTTTATTTTCCAGGAATACAAGGCTGTAACTTTGCCACCAGTTTTCATCAGTCCTCTTGACTTGGGCCCCAAGTACAGTGATAAATTGGGGTCAGGTTTCCATGAGTATCGTAAGACATGGTGAGAATTACTGCTTGGGGCAGCTAATATTGTGGCATAAACAAACTAATGCTGAGCCAGATTGTAGCCTAGCCAATGCGAGCAAAGGTTGTTTATCTCATGTTTTATAAAGGATTCAGTTGAAAGCTTTCATTGATAATGTGGTTTTGTTATACAATTCAGGTAATTGAAGTAGTTGATCTGGACCAGAAAATTGAGATGGTTGGAGAGCTTGATGGTCATATTATGCGCTGTGTACGTGATCAGAATGGGAACCATGTCATCCAAAAGTGTATTGAATGTGTTCCTGAAGATCATATTCAATTCATTATCTCAACATTCTTTAATCAAGTTGTGACTCTTTCGACACATCCATATGGGTGTCGTGTGATACATGTTAATATTCTTTTTATCATATTTTCCATTCTTAATTCTAGACTTGGCAATTTGAGCACAATGATTATTTTGTATTTTGTGGTGATGCCTTTCTCGCAATAGAGGGTACTTGTAACATAGGGTACTTGAGCACTGCGAGGACCCAAAAACACAGGGTAAGGTGATGGATGAGATTATGGGATATGTTAACATGTTGGCACAGGATCAGTATGAAAATTATGTTGTTCAGGTTTGCATTCAATTTTCTGAATTTTCAGTGTTTATGCATGTGTTACTTCTGGCAGCTATGATATCATGATGATTTGTATATACTTCCAAAACTGTGTCTGTCCTTGGAAACCATATAAAACCTTCTTGGATACATAACTTTTGATACTTGAATGTTATCAATTATATTTAGTATGTTTCAATATCCAAAATTTACCTGATGGTAAGCATACTCAGTAGTCAGTATATTTGCCTCTATACTTGTAATTACCATTCAAGTTGTTTTGTTTGCCATTATCATTATAGTAATGAAAGTCTGGTTTATCAAAGAAGAAAACGTTATGCTAAATACACTGAAAAAGTTGGTACTTTTTTTTAGCTCACCACGAAATAATATTGCAATAGCATGATTGTTGACAACATTATAGGTCGTGGACAATAGTCGAAAGTGGAAGCTCCTAGACATGCACACTGGTATGCGTTGTAGACTAATGCTGCAAGGTTGCTTTTATTAAAATTTGTACTCCCACCATCCGGAAAAATGAGTACCATTTTCAATGAAGATTACATAGAAAACAAACATTTTTGGGACGGAGGGAGTATAAATGTAATTCTTATGTTGTATGCTCAATGTTAATCTTCGTACTTTTTCTTAATATTGTTGTCAGGACATGGACTGTTAGATGTAATCCTGAGTATGAAGGACTGATTGCGGTCTCTCTCTCTCTCTCTCTCTCTCTCCCTCTCTCTCTCTCAGTAATCTGTTTCTTTAACTACATAACTGTAGACACTATAAATTTTTGGAAGTATAATTTTTTTTTACTGCATTGCATCTTTTATTCCTAAGTATTCTCCAATGAAGGTTAATCATAGATTCATCATTGTGAACTATCTAATTTATTTTAGAAGTAAACATAATATTGCTTTTTGCACGAGATTATTCAACTATTTTTTATTTTGTACTACTTTTGTAGGTGCTGCTGATGACCTTACAAAATGCACCCCCAGGACTTGAGGGACGAGATTTTCAAAGGTCTGGGCTGATGTTGTTTTAATATTTGCAGAATACCTGAAGAATGAACCATGGTTGAAACTCTTGTGTAAGCTTAAGTATTGTTTTCTATTATAAACATTTCTTTCTTGATTTTTTTTTTCATATATGACACTAGTGTTAACCTCTTGATGGCAGATAGTGTAAACTAAGACAGGCTTTGTAGTTTTCAGTCGTACGAAGTTTTATTGTAAAGATGATTAATGATCATTGTATCAGATGATTTTATTTAATTAATAATATTTTAGTTTTTTTGTAATTCTGTCATAATTTGTTATGGGGTTATTGAGACATAATTTTTTTTGTTTATAAAATAATTTTGAACAAGTTTTAATATAGCAACAATTTTTTATACATTTAGTAACAAATTTTCGTTGCTAATGACATTAAAAATATAATATTTGGCAACAAAAAATTAACCTAATAACAACGAAGAGAATATTATTGCTAATACTAACATAAAAGGCAATATTTTTTATTGTTGCAAATCATATCAACTTTCGTTGAACATATAAAGAAACAATAACATATAATGTCGTTGCTAATCGACGACTTTCGTTGCTATTGAAAAATAACCAGCAACAAACATTTTCGTTGCTGATTCAGCATAATGTTGTTGCTAAATAATATAATCAGCAACGAAAATCGTTGCTAAAAAGTTTACATTCTGCAACGAAAGCAAGCTTAGGCAACAATTTTCATAATTTATTGCAACGAAAAATGTCGTTGCAAAATGGTGTTAATTGCAACGAAAATACATGGTCGTTGCAAAAAAAAAAAAAAAAAGAGTTCATTTCGTTGCCAATTAGCAGGCTTTTGCAACGAAATGAGGTTTTTAGCAACGAAATTTTAATTATTCTACAACAATACATTTTGTTGATAAAGGATCGATGTCTCTGTACGAAAGCTAAATTTCGTTGCAAAATGAATTTATTTTTCTTGGCAAATGTGTCATAGCCTCAATACAAATGTGGGCAATTGCTTGTAGTGCGTTCGGTTCAGTGTGTATAGCGATTCTGCTTTAGAACTCCAAATTTCAACCTCAAAAATTACTCATGATTTTAATTGTAAACCATCATATATCAGTTGTATCATGCTCATATGGTCATATAACAACTATATGGACATTACCCAACCTCATTAACAACCAATTCCACAAAATCAAGAATTTGAATTTCAAGAATGGAAATTTAACAGAAACTGAAAATGAAGAATAAGAAGGAATTTTATACCTTTATAATTGCAATGAACTTGCTCCTATTGAACTCTCAAACTCTAGATTACTTGTTTGCTCCCAACTCTCACTTAGCAATTCTCAACACTTTGGAAAAATGGAAGGAGAGCTCTTATTTATAGAAAAATCAATACACAAACATAGCAATTTTCCATTGAATTAAACCCATGGATTGTAGGATTGCATGAAGGATATGGAGGAGTTGTTAGATTGGTTGTTGGAACTCATCATAATCACCACTCCCCCATGATCATGAGCTAGGGAGTTGGAAGAAAATGAAGAACATAGGCTAGCCTTTTTGAAATACACGTGAATGAGAAATGAGAGGTAAATGGGACACTCAATTTGGGATAAAGGAGAAAAATCCGAGCATTCTTGTATACTCCTACACATTCTCACTCTTATGTTATATTTTTAATACACATCTCAACCATATATTATAACTTAATGTCACAACATGACCTAATATTTCAAGGTAGTAGATGTTATGCAACATACATATAATCCATGTACATTTTATCAAAATGATAGTTTACAATGTGTTCATTGTATATTATTTTAATACATACCCACATACACATGGTTACTTTATTTAAATAACAGTTTACAATATGCTCATGGTATATTATTTTAATACATACCCACATACATATATCACATACTGAGTAATGTATTTATAACATATAGTTCTAATATGTTTACTCACATTGCCTCATACAATATAGTTTTATAAAACTTAATATATATAGTCACACAAATGTCACATCGCTTCTATATAATATAGTTGTATTATTGCTCTTATATGCATAATCGTTAATATAATATGATCATATAAGTAAATAATTATTCACTTCCTTGATTAATTAACACCATTATTAATTAATCCAATCATCAATGATCAATATATTTATGGATTTCCATAATCATTATTTATCTATATAATATATTGCAAATAGTAGTAATCACACATTATTAGTTAATTACTTAGAATTCAATATTCTACACAACCGTTAACAATTAATTAATATAAAAATTATCATTTAATATTACCTAGTTGTGCACTTTATTTCATGGTTCATTAATGTCACACAAATCACATAATTGCTTCATTTAATTTTCAAAGTAGAAAATTTTATTTTCTCTAACTAACCACCAAGCAATTGCTTGATTTATCTTCTTTGGGATGGCGCTAATTTGCAGGTGCGTTACGACGATTGCCAAGATTGGTTTAGCTTCAGCCCGTGTCAATTTTCATCGCTAGACTCGCTTTATACGATATGAATTGATGTCCAAAAAGGTGTTGCTACACGTCTACGAGCGTATTGATTACTTATATGAAATCACATAATCATTCCCGATTAATCTTCCTAATTCTCGTTTCAACTCGCTTAGTGAATTCTCTCGTTTCACATTATGCCACACAAGGAATTTCACAATTCTCATTGTCACTTCACACATCTTAATACGCATTAATCTAATACGAATTAATTGAATTAACCAACTCACAAAATAATAACACTTTTATTCACAGAAATTTTATTTTCATTAATATATTCATTTAATAATACGTAAAAATTCTCGGGTATTACAAATATCTTCCCCATTAAAGCGTTACATCAACTTAAAACATTCCCAGGTAATCTAAACTTTAATTATTACATAAGTCTGCGGAATACATCACATAATTAGATAAGTCTTATAACATAAAATTCAGCAAATGAAATTAAACAAAGTCTTCATCATTTGAAATCCTTGCCCTTGCCCTTGCCCTTGCTAGTAGACGGATCTTCAACTTTTTAAACTTTATCTGTAGTGTTAATTGCAAGAGTGAGCAAACAATTGCTCACTAATATAAAGATTGATAATACCAGCAACATAAGGTTAAGAAATGAATGCTGAATAATAGAGAACTTTTTCTACAAATCAAGAATAGAAAACAAGTTCAAGATTTATATAAGGGTCTTATGACCATGAACTATATCCCAGGTTATTAAGTATTTCTACCTCAACCTTAACAGTCGTTTAGGCTACACAGACCCTTCCTTACGTACTTAGGGGGATCAACCCTTCGTACCATGTATTGTGCACAAACATCTAAACGCTAACGCGTATATAATCCCCTATATTAGGGTTGTTCATCTCAGTTTGACTTCAGGATTTCCGCACTAAAGAAAGTTTAGTTTGGAATTAGCTTATCAGTGATTCTAGAATTTTAGAACACTCATCAATTATAGATTAGTCCAATAAATAAAGGTTTATTTGCTATTCAAAGGTTCAACACGATAATAAAAGAATTAACAACGATACTTAAGTCATGAATATCAACAATATACAATTGAATAGTCATGTTCTCTTGTGTATGATGAGTTATACTTTGACATGTCCCTTAAGACCCTTAGGGTATATCAAAGGGTAGCTTGGGTGTAATAAGTTGTACATGGAGATAATGAATGATCAACAAAGAATCTACCGCTTCTAGTAAAAGAAGAGAATGTCCTATGTGATTTGATAAATGACAACCCAGTAGTCCTTGGCCAAGGTAGAATGAAATTAGAAAGGAGTTTCTAATTTGCATTATTTGGAGTTATGCATTTGAGAATCGAAATACATATAATTAAATAAAATAAAACTTGATAATAACTTATCTTATATTTAATTAGGACATTGTATGGTGGAATAATTGAATTATACGGTAACTATTTACTCAATGGTTCTTTTATGATTAATGTTGAAATCTATATTATCCGAAAAGTCGTTGATCGCTAAGGAGACTTATCCTTATTATAAAATAAATGTTATTTATTTAAATAACATTTATTTAGGTAGTGCTCCAAGATCATATAGTAGTGCTCGTACATATACTCAGCAAGTGGATGTGCATAACCCTGTCTTATGATAACACGAGGTTGTATGTCATTAGACATCTTGTATGATAGTGGCAAAACACCCATCCAAAGTTGGGTTCACCTCACCCTATTCGGTTCACCAAAATTAAATATCAAATGAGCGATACAAATACGACACACTTATCTAAAGTCATCAATAATATTATTTTCATACTATTTAGGAGAACCTCAATGACTATAGACCACCGTTCTATTGCTTCTATTATCCCTGGCTCGACCCAAATTTACACTCTTATTACACCAAAGGAATTGTGAAGCAAAAAGGGTGAGCACAACTAGCCCAGTAAAGAATATCATGACTAAAGATAATTTACATCATCAATAGCCTTCATCAGTAATAAATTAGAGATTTAGAACATATGGTAGATGATAAAACTTTTCAACCATAGTTGCAGCAGAACGAGCAATCCATTAGAAGAGTCAAATAGACCATCAGATCTATTATCTTCTCTATGTTAAAAGTCCACCGATAATGTTTTATCCCTGTAACATCAATCAACAATTCCTTTCCACAATCATATGAATAACTTATAATCATAATTGTGATTCTAAATTCCTCTTCGTACCCAGGACGAAAATAATTTTCATCACCTATCTTCACCTGAAACATAAAAAATTATGGTTATACCAAATCACAATTTATACTCATAATCATACTAATAAATTCATCTTTGCACTACGGCCAAAGATATTCATTAACAATTCATCTTTGCACTACAGGCCAAAGACATACAACTGTATTTTAGAAGAGTCAAGTAGAGCATAATATCTACTATCTTTTACTTAATTAAAAATTTATTATCAATATTTTATCATTTGAGACTCAAATTTAAATAAATAATCCACATCATCGAATCACCCCCACACTACTGATCGAGGATATTCGTTAATATCACATCTATGAATTAATATTTCATTGCTGAGACTCAGCTCAATAATTAATCCACATCATCGAATCATCCCTGAACTACAGGCCAAAGATATTCGTTAATATCACGACCACGAATTATCTATGCACTACGGGCCAAAGATAATCGTGTTTTCATCAACAATCCTGATCATGCCATAAAACAATTCATCTTTGCAACCTTGGACGAAGAGAATCCATAGTCATAATCATACCAAAAACTGTCCATCAATGCACTACGGCCAATGAGGACTTTTACCACATCATTTGTGACATTACGGTCATGATTATACCGAATAATTCCTGGTCATAATCATACCAAGTCCATCTATGCACTACATGCCACATATGACTTTCATTATAATATAAGCATGATGATAATGACAATGATATAAAGAATCAATCAAATGAGATAAAGGATAAATATTAAACATTTATAATACAATTTATCGAAGCGCTCAATAATAACTAAATGTTATTAATCACTTAATAATCTCATAATCTAATATCATTAATATTATAACAATATTTTAATCATTTCTTAAACTTATAAACAATTTATTTCAATTGTTTACACTTTATCAAATAATGCATTTAATCATTCAAAAATGCCATACTCATAAGATTTCATCATCGATGATCAAATCCCTTATCAAAAATCTGCATATATCCTATATAGGATTCTTAAGCCATAAAATCCTATTTTCTAATTTTATTACTTCACATAACATATTTAATTCATTTACTCATAACTAGTTCATTTTCATAAAAAATATCAAATCAGTCCCAGAAATATTTCTTTTCTGGGATTTAGCAGAATATAGTCCCATATTGAACATATATTTTTCTCAGAATTTTTAAAATTTATTTACTATTTTTCATATGGCTAAAACTGTCGAATATTTAGAAATTTATCATAAATTGTACTTTTGTCCAAAAGGCAGAAGATTATGAGAATGTCCTATATTCATAGGAGTTCTCATGAGGATTATCAGCGACAGGTTGCTGACTATCTAGTGGAGGCGAGGCAGACTCGACATATGATCAGCAGGGATGTGGTGGCCAGCCTTGCCAATGCAGATTATGCTAATGCAGTTAGGCAGATGTAGTGTAGTTAAAAACTAGAGTAGGTATAGATATGTGAATATTATGTATCTATGTAGTGACGTAAACTAGAGTAGGTATAGATATGTGAATATTGCACAGCTGGACAATTCTATCCAATATAGTCATGAATAATGCTTTCATTGACTCCCCCGGTGTCATCTCATCCGTAGGTATTACCGTATTAAATGATACTACCTCCACCTCTTCCTCAGACATTCCGTCGAACAAGGATATAAAGCCTAAGTTCTCGGAATCCTTTGATGGATCCTCCTCCTCTGTATCTTCCACCATCACTACCGGTACATCGACTATTAGTGTTGGTAAAATCTCTATCTGATTCACTGACTCCACGCTAACAACATGTATATCTCTATATATAGCATTATATCCCGACATCTACAATAAACATAATATTATGATTAGTACACAACATCAAAATATTATAAACACATATCACATTTAATGTATTTTAAGGTTAACTTCATCTTTTAATTCTTCTTGTAATGAATTTCATCAATTCACTACTTAAAAACTCAACGTAAGTTTAATTACTTCTAACTTCTCCTACTGTTCTTAAGGTTATAGCCTAAGGTTCTCCCCCCCTTAAGTTTTACAACCTACAGCTCTAATACCAACATGTGACGCCCCCAAATTCGGGTATCTTCCAACATGAAAGATGGTGTTACACGGTGCTACTGTCTATACATATATTCAACTGAAACACATCAATAAAGTGAATATGTTTACTATTTATTTCATAATAATAATAAGTCCCTTCCCAGATTCTTTGTAACCATTACATATATTCTTTGTCATAATATTAAATTAGTACAAAAGTAATACTATTCTATTGCAAGGATAACTACTTATTCGCCTTGGCCTTCCCTTTGTCCTTAACAGTTCCTTCAATCCGTTCATTCTTAGCTACAATCATATAATTCAAGCAAGGGTGAGCATAACTAGCTCAGCAAGTTGAACAGTTATAATGGAACAACAGTCAAGATTCATATGATTTTATCTTTTATAACTGAACAAATAGTTATGAAGTACTGTGAATAAATCAAGATATCACTTCTCTTTTCTTTAAAACATTTAACGATGATAAACATCAGTTAAACTTTGAGTTTGATCAAAGACCATGAGCATATCATGCTTTCTTTCTTTGAACAAGACAACCTGACATTAAGTCCATAAGTCCGATATTTTTTACGAGCACGTCTAGGTGATCAACCTATTGTACTCTATGTTGTACAACACTACTACATTAAACGTATCTACGTTTAAGTTTTGGTAAACTCATGTGCCAGTCGATTCACAACTAAAACCTTTGTTTATTCATATTCAGGCTTACCTTAGAATCTGTACCAAGTAGTTGCCATAAGATTGCAATATCAATAATATTTTGAAAGATTGTAATGAAATCAGCAAAATACTTGAAGTATTGTCTAGCCGAAGGAAATGGCATCGACTTCTTCTTTAAATCAGTTCATGCATATCATACATGAATTATAAAGCTTGTCTAACATAAAGTATAGGCAAGGGTTTAAAAAACTTGCCTCAAGCGTCATCTAGTGCTAATTCACTTTCCTTTTGTTCTTTATAAGCTCTACATGATATAATCATATAGCATATTGAGTTAGGTCATATAACAATCAGTACACATCGTCATTAACCTATCTTCTCCTTCTTCCCAGTATAAACTATCTGAATTGTTAACTTAATAACATTCGTTTAGATTATTTAACATTTATTACGAATTTATAACATTTTATTGTTATAAGTTATCATACATGTTCAATGTTCAAGTAATTACATTCTAAGTAATCTCAAACATTTACTTAATGGACATACGATTTACCGTATTATTCAATACAAGATCCCGTATTGTAAACCTACTTTGTGTTTTCATTTTCGTAACCTTTAGTCAACTTTTAATTATTGAACTTAAGATTTTAATAATTATTTAAGATGTTACTTTAAGTTTATTAAGGTTATAATTCACCTTCAATCAACTTACTTCCTTTTTATGTTCATAATTATTCTCATCGTTAAGCTGCCTAAGGCGGTGTTAGTTCTTGCCGTAGTGTCCCTTTGTTGGAGAGGCACTGCAGCACGTCTCTCCAGTAACTATTGCCCCAAGCTGGCGCTGTAGAGCCTTGGGTTGAGCTGTGGCACCAGGCAAAATCCCTTGAAAATATTTTCCAAGTGTTGGAAAATTTTCAAGCTGTTCATTTCTTGAGCTCGTAACTTGTTCGTTATTGCTTATAATTGGTTCATTCAAAAGCTAATTTCTTGCTTATTCTTCATACTATGATTTCCCTAGGACAGAATAATTTTCTGAATTAGTTAACGAGGCTTTCACTTGATCAAATTTCTATTATTCGTTTGTTTAACGTTCTTTAGCGTTCATCGCTCGTTCATCCATAATTCGTTCATACGATGTCCAAATTCGTCGGTTCTTAATTCTATGACTCATAAATTTCATGGTCTTCAATATTTTTATGAAACCCTATCTTTCTAGGTTCATTATTAACATCCCATTTTTGTTTAGAAATCCTATTTAGCTATGATTTCAACGATTAACGTCTTTTCTTAGAAATTTTTCCATAACTTCATTATACGAGATTTTTACTCCGTTCAAAATGGATTCATTCTATTATTCAAACATCTATCATCCTAACCAAGCATATAGCATCTAATCCTATACACGATAGTTTTAAACTTGTCCATCAACAACATGCATTAAGTTTTCACATTTTCTTCATTACATTCTTAATCATTCGATTATGGTTTCACTTGGTACATGGTTATTAATATTTTAGTCCACTAATATCCATCCTTATTACTCCGTATAAGACATGCTCCACCAATATCCACTTCTCTATTAAAAATAACATTGAAAGGATTAAGACCAAGGGTTTAATCTTATTACCTCTTGATGTTCTTTACGTTCTTGATTGATTAAGCAATGAAGCTAGCTTCTTCTCTTAATACTAAACCAAATTCTCTCTCTTCCTTTGCTCTTAATACTAAACTCAAGTGTTGGTGAATTGCTAAGGAATGAAAAATGAAGACTAATGCTTCCTATTTATAGAATTGCAAGAGTTGGGGTAGAAAGGTCATTTGGACACATTTCTAACTTACAAGTTGATCACCTAGGTTAGGTCTTGCACAATCAAAACCCTTAAGTTTCCAATCTTACAAAACCTACCCTCATCATCCACCACATAAATCAATCTCACCATTGTGGAGAGTTAGGTCATAAAACCGCACAACGTCCCAAGAACCCTCCACCAAAAAAAGATGCAAGGAAGGAGGAAAAAACCATATCAAATCCAAGACTAACTCGAGGACGTTTGTTTCAACTTTTAGGCAACTAGTAAAGATATGTTACACTTTTGTTATCTGTGCTTAATAATTAAATGGTAAATTTCTTTGAACATTTATATTAGTGTTATTTTATTTTTATTTTTATAATTTGGAAATTTGAAGGACCAAATTTTTTTTAAGGGGGAGGTAACCCAAGTTTTTGCTTTTCCCACATTGGTTGCTAATGTATCCTTAGTCCCACCTCAACTAATTTGAAACCTTTACCCTTTTTTCTAAATCTATAAATAGAAGAGCTTGACTCTTTATTTCATTCATCAATAATAAGGCTTCCAATTTTGAGAAAGGCTTTGTTGTGGGAGGGCTTTTTATAAAGCCTTTCTTAGCTAAATTTTGGCGTCGAGTGCGTAGGTAGTCTGTGGAACTCGAATTTTCAGGTATGTTTCTTACTTAATTTTCTGTATTTTTATTACTTTAAATATTGTATTTAATTTGTTAGTTAAAGTTGATATTTTGGTATATTTTGTTAGTAATTAGTATTTTGCAGTGTTGTTATTTTTGTAACTTTAATTATTGCTTTGTATTTAGATTATTAATTAATAGTTTTGGATTAACATTATTGCTTTAATTATTATTTTGCATTTAGATTATTATTTTTGCATAATTGTAATATTTGTTTGAAAAAGGAGTAAATATTAAAGAATATTTTTGCAAATATATTTATAGTTATTTTTAAAAAATAATAATAATAATAAAGTTGTTAAATAATAGAATTATATCATAATGACATTTATTTGTTCTAAATGTATATTTAGGAATTGTTCGGCAATTAAATTTGTGTTTAGCGATATCAAGGTAAGTGGTTTTTCGAATTATTTAGTGTTTTTTTAAAATTATCGTTTATTTCTATGTACACGATAGTAATTTCTCGGATACCTAAATGCATGTTTTCAAAATTCGTTATGCTTTATTAATTAAGGCTTCTATTTGAATGAAAATGTTACATTTGTATTTTGTTAAAAACTCGGATCAAGTATCAAAATAGAATTTTGATTTAAAAAATGATATTATGTGTTTTTGAACTGTGAAATAAAATTATTAAGTATCGAAAATATTGAGAAATTGTTTTTATAAACCTTAGTCCGATTATATAGAAATCGTTAGTGTTTACGCTCGTTCCGGAACAATTTAGGACCTACTAAGGTGCACATCTTAGATACCCTTCGTTGAGTGCTTTTCGAGGCGCATGCATAATAAGACACCATAGTAGGGGGTGTATCATTGACATTATCGAACCATTGAACCATATTACAAGGTTGTTGTAACCTTAGTCGTTAGGGCTGTGGATTAAAAGATATATTAAACATATTGAAATTGTTTATTGAGCATATTGAAATTATTTTTGAATTATGTTTTGTAATTATTAATTTTGGTTTTGAATGTATATATTGACTATTATTATTGAACAAGAAAAAATTATTTTCGAAAAGTATGTTTACTATTATTATTAAATTCAAAAAGTTATTTTGAAAAAAAAAATGTTTGGTAAATTGTACTTGATCCACCTAAATAGTAAAGATTGTCACTTGTTGGGCTTCATCGCTCACCCCTTAATTTAAATTTTTTTACAGGATACTTTGTTAAGAGCCAAGCATTGTGACACTTTTGTGGATGGCCGAAATATATTTTTGTTTTAAGAAGTTTAGGGATATTTTAGAATTATGATAAAACTTTTGTTTAATGGAATTCTGTCTCCAAAGTTATGTTTTCGATATTTAGTCATTGAATCTAAGTGTAATTCTGATAATGAAAGACTGTTCGGTTTCAAGTTAGTTTCATTATTGTGTTTTCATTTAGGTTGTGCTATTGATATTGTTATTTTGCGGGCCTTTGGGCTTGCTGTGTATGGTGTAGACATTCAAAATTTTGCACTCCTGTTACTAACCAAACATGAGGGTAAAATCATCTTCCAGAGACAACCCTGGAAGTGACATTAGTTTCCACCCCAGGAGATCCAGTTTCCAACCCCGAGAGATTCGGTTTCTAACACCGGAGATAACCCCGGGAGAGGCAGTTTCTAGCCCCGGAGATAACCCCGTGTGATCATGTTTAAAGCCCGGAGTCAACTCCGGGAGGTCAAACCAACCTCAGAGACAACCCTGAGGACTGTCAGAGTCATTAACAGGCCAATCTCAAAGATAACCTTAAGAAAAGTGAGATATTAATCTATCATGTGAGCCTAGGAGCCATGAGATTTGAGATTCAGCCTGTGAATCTAGATCTGGTTCCCATGATGGACATTTTTTAGCTGCAGCCAACTTATAAATTATTTAAGGTGTCTGGACATCCTTGGATGGCTCTCATGCCCATAAGGAGCCCATCATTGCTATGTATCTTATTTTCTCGAAGATTCTTCACATCTAAAAAATAAAATCACTCCAGCCGAATACGAAATAAAATGGAAGTATCAAATGCCTCAATTACTATTGAGCATAAGGGTTTGAAAACCTATTTTTCAAAACATCACTGCTATATTCTGCCTAAAACTGAACTTTTATACAAGTCAAACCCTTTGTATATAGCAAACGAGGTATAACACTACTTTCAGATAATTGCACATAGGCCCAATAAACACATACACACACACATGCAGATAATTAGGGTAATTAAAAAGAGTTGGTAACTATGTTTTCACGGAAGTTGGGGGATGCCTAACACCTTCTGTGACAACCCGAATTTTTTTAAGTTATTAAAATAGGAATTTAATAATTAAAATTCTTATTTTGAGATGTTTTGAGTTTGCGTATGTATATATACATGCTATATATTTTAAAATATGTGATTTGGTGTGAAGAGAAATATATATTCATATATTGGGAAAGTGAGGTTCAATAGTTAAGTTAACTATCAAGAAATTAAATGAATTGGTAATTAATTTTAAATATTTATTGAATTAAATAAATATTTTTAAATAATCTATTTATTGAGAAAAATAAATAATTTATGAAATTGTGGTATAATAATTTAGTTACGTGTATGATAATTAAATTAAAGCAAAGGTAAATTTTATTCTTTGAAGATTTAATTTAATGAATTAGTTAAATTAAATGAGTTGTTTAACATTAAAGAAAATAAGTAAATTAAATAAAGCGATGTTTAAATCTAATTTATTAATTAAATTAGATATATGATTATTTATTAATCATCAAAAGAATTATAATGAAAATTATAATTATTATTATAAGTTATGTAAATTGGTTACATATGTGATAAATAAAAACTATATAATATAATATTATTAAAATAATCTAGTATGGGGAAAATTGTGTGTAACCAAATGCAGCCTTATGGCTTTTGGTTTATTGTAACTGATGCCTTTTTATTTTCTTCACCTGACGTACGTGGGGGGAGGGGGAGAGAGGGAGTCAGTTATATGTTACGCGTATAATCCTAAGGCTAAAGCTAGAAGAGAAAATACAGAGGGACAGAGAGCTCTAGAGAGGAATTGGGAGGAAATTGGAAGAGAAATCCTTGAAAACAAGAAGGAAGTAGCAATTCTCTAACATCTCCTAGCAAAGCTAAACAAGAATTAAGAAGTAAATAACCTAGTTTATTCTTAGTTAGGTGTTCTTCAGTTATCCTTTAAATTTGGAAATTTAGTTGGATGAATTGTTAAATATGTTATATATATGTTGTTAGATGTTTATAATCTTTTAGTTGTTATCTAGAAAGGATTTTCAGAAATCAAATTCATGAAAACATGTTTTAGAATGAAGAAGTTGAGTTTTATTGATATATATACATTAGGGCTTGTTTTGGAATCAAAATTTATGGTGAAGTTGTGATATAATCTGAAATTGATGATATATATTGTTAGTATATTGAAAAACAAAAACAACGAAAGTTGAACGAACCAATTTGGTTGAGAAACGAATTCGTGGTGAATGAATTCGCTAAACTTTTCAAAAACATGAAAATTTAGTATGAATATGAGTTTTGGATTAATCTTTGGATTTGTTAATGTTTTTGAAGTGTTATAATTACTCTGTAGATGAGTAGCTAAGAGTTTAACGAATTTAACGAATCAAAAACCAACTAATTCGGACTTAAAATGAGAAAGTTATGTCAAAAATTGTGTTCTATGTTAAGCCATGCGCGGGCGCGCAGCTGGGGATGGGATATTGCACGGGTGCACTGGCATGGTGAGGAAAAGCAGCGTGGCCATGCCCCATGTATGCTGACTGTGACTGCTTTGACCTAGTTTGGTAAAACGGTTATAACATTTTCATATAAACTCCGATTGAGGTGTTTTAAGATGATCTAAAATGAGGACGAATAGACCTACAACTTTTGTTCTTTAAGTTATTTAATTTGAGTTCTTTAGGAAGGGTCAAAATAGTCATCTTTGTGACTGTTACGTATTCGGAGGTGATCGGAGGGCGTCGATCGAGCACATACGCAAGTATAGTGCTCCTGTCGATGGAATATGTTATTCTAAGTGATGTAACATGAAAATGAATGATATAATACATGACATATAAAATTTCCTTGCCCATAATAGAAAGCATTGGCATGACTTAATATGTGTTTTGAAAAGAAACTTAAAGATTTTGAAAAAAACAAACAAACCTTGTGGAAACTTATGTTCTATAAGTTTTGAACTTAGTGGTTTATATACGTGATTGAGTTCAAATATAAATGAGCATGATATGATGTTTATAGTGTTTTGTTCATGATAAAACTTGTTAGACCTTGTGTTAGAAAAGTTTTGAAGAGAAACTTGATATAATAAAACTAAGGTGCATAAATGCTACATGAGGTAGGTTTTGAACTTGAGATGATGTTATCATGAATTAGTTACTTATGATAAGAGTTTTTAAAAGTTGTCTTATATGTGATATACTACATCATTAATGATAAAATGATTTCAAAGACAAACTCCATTATCTTTTGTAAACTAAGTATTAAAACATGAATGATATGTACACTCAACTAGTCAAGCATGACATAAGTTATTAAGCATGTTTTAAAAGTATGAACTATGCTATGTCCATGTAAATAAGATAGATACATGTGAGCATGCTATTAGAGGCTTATTAGTACAAATATATGGTTTAAAAGCTTATAACATCAAATCTTGTTAAAGAAAGTTGTTAAGCCTTATTGATTGAAATAAATCATTATGGAGCTAAGTAATTTGAATGTGAACTTGAAAATAGATCACAACCTATTTGATGTCAAGTACGGATGGTTAAGATATACTTATACATGCCTAGCTATTCTAAGAGTATGATGAGAAAATGAAATGAAGGTTTTACAAACCTAGTTAGGAAACAATATAACGTTACTATTATATTAAGAATGTATGAAATATATGACTAATGGATGTGAATCCATGATTATATAACTGTGTAGGAAGACAGAAAGTGCATATAAGCGTTAAGCAGTTAAGTCGTAGTTCATAAACTACGAATCAGGCAAGTCTTTCAGTTCCTATTTGCTATGTGAACTTGATGATTAACTGTTTTAAATTTTTATTGCAAAGAGCATGATGTGTTATATATATGTTGAAAGTATGAAATGTTAAAGTCAATTTATGACTATGTTGATTGATTAAAGCATGCTGATTGAGTAAGGACTCAATCTTTATACTTGTTATATGAACTATAACATGTATGTTATATATGTTGAATATGTTATTATGTGCTATGTGATTCAAGAAAACTGTTAGATTTTGCTGGGCTGTCGAGCTCAACCTTGCAAATAACCACTTTTGCAGGTTCAAGATTCAAGGTAAAGTTAAGTGTTACTTGAAAGACATGAATCAGATGTGATACTTGAAGATTTATACACTTTAGTTGTGTTATTATTATTTGAACCATGTTTAAGGTTCTGAAGAACGTATTAATGTTGAATTGTAATATCATTTTGCGATGTAAACTATTGTAGTATTAAAATGATTCTGAGATATTTGGATGTAAAGGTTGAAGGTTTTGGGAACGAGGATAGTTTGTAATAGAAAATTTTAAGTATTCCGCAAATTTTAATGGTTGTATTATCGTTTAATGATGTAAAATTAGAGGTTGAATGTATTATTAATGACTGAAGTCGAGAATTAAATTGTATGAATTTTTGGGGTCGTTACACCTTCCCCCTAATAAGTTGTATTTTTACCTACTTATTGAATACCAATTCATGCGAATTGTGCCCATCTCAAGTACATTTTATTGTGTTTTAGTTGCATTTCACGTTATTTTGCATTGCATTTACTTAAAACTCCTTTTGGTGAATAAGTGCAGGAATCGGCTTAATTTTGGTGGTATTAGGAGGCACGTGGCTAATAGATGCGTGAAGGCGAGGCACAAACGAGGATGTGCATGGCATGGAGGTACAATGAAGCATAGAGACCAAGCATGGAGCAAGAGGATCAAGCATGAAAGAACAAATAGCAATGATGAGATGATAGAAGAAAAACCGTAAACGGAACTCCGCAGAGTGCAAAGCGTGGCAGCAGTAATGGCTGAGGCGACTGGGGGCGCATACCATGAAAAGTACCCGGCTAGACAATGATGACCTACTGCAAGTTGTGCGGCCGCTAGCAGGATAAGTGCAGGAGACGCGCGCCCGCGTGAGAGGCCGACTGGACAGGGCAAACTTTCTGCAAGTCTCGCGCTCGTGCGAGTGATATACTAGAGGAGCGCGCGACCGCGCGCGATGCCGATGCTGTGATTTTGTTTTATTTTAATTTTAATTAAATGATGGGTAATTGTTTTTAAAAACGATTCTGACTAGTGTCAGACACATACTTGATAATTTTAAGTGTATTTTCATCATAGTAACTAGGGTTTACACCTTGGGAGAGATTCCAACGTAGAACGAAGCCAAAACGTCTTCTTCTCCAATTCTTCTTGGGATTCTCTGTCATTGTGGATTTTCATTATTATCAACTAGATTTCTATGAGGATTTAAGCGTTTATCCTTGGTTTTTATTCAGCGATTGGGTTTAATCATTCTATCTTTCTTATTTCAATTGTTGCTTATTGATCATGTTTAGCGTTGATCCCATAATGGCTTTTGGTTCAGTCATGAACTAAACTCCATTATGGGATTCTAATGAATTTTAATATGTAGTTTGGTTGCACGCTTAAATGCTAGGGTTGTTTTGCATATCATATGGGATATTTATCATGATTGTTTTACATGTATGAATGCTTGATCACCATTCGTCTCAGTATTTGTATGGAATTGACAATGAGCATGCAAGTATGGATTGTAATCATGATAACATGCGAATATGGGGCTGTTGTATATGGCTTGCGTATTTTGTGAACCAGATAGATATATACTGTTTCACCGTATGAACTAGAATAAGGGCTTGTGCTTAAAATCAATATAATTGCAATCTCACATAGACATATAGTGATTTTGGTTGTATTGGTGATTACATGGAGTTTAACATCTGTAGATGTTGTGTAAGTAGGTTATAGTGCATTGAAAAATGGTTATAACTCTATTTGTGCTCTTAGCTATTTTCCTGTGATATGTGAACACTTTTTGCATGATAGTGGCGATTAGATGAAATATTAAATGAATTTAGGGTCCCATTATTTCCAGATTATATTTATTCTATTTGTATTCTTATTTTTAGTTATTATTCATAATTAGTTTAATTCAACACTTTTAGTCATTAGTCTAAGCATATAAATACGGTGAGTTAATTGATGCATGATAATTTAAATTTAACAACTTTCTCCGTGGGATCGATACTCTACTTACTCTGTATTACTTGTTGACACATGTATGCTTGCATGGGTTAGAGCTCTTTTATCAGAACTGAAAAAGCGACAATAAGTTTTTGGCGCCGTTGCCAGGGAAAAACGTTAATTTAAATAATCATCATTAGTTTAAAGCTATATTGTATGACCTAGACAAGTCTGATCGTTTCTTATTTCTATTTTTGTTTCGTTTTTTGTTTCAGGTACTTGTAGATTTTTATGCACACGCGGTCATCCCACTCAGAACTAACACTAGCACAGGATAACATAAATGGAATAGGTTGGAAAGCGAGCGTGCAGAGAAATTTGCAAGCACAGTTAGACAGTACAACATCCATAATGGCTGAGGAACATAGACTTGAGCAAAGGGAAGAGCATTGGGCTTTAAGAGATTATTCCATGCCAAACATAAATGGACTACAGTTGAGCATAGTCAGACCAGCGATAGCAACCAATACCTTTGAAATTAAACCAAGCACTATTCAAATGGTGCAGAACTCGATTCAGTTTGGGGGTGCTGCTACAGATGATCCGAATGAGCACCTATTGAGTTTTTATTGAAATCTGTGATACATTAAGGTACAATGGTGTGACGGAGGATGCCATTAGACTACAGTTATTTCCATTTTCATTGAGAGATAAGGCTAGGAGTTGGCTACATTCTTTGCCGTCAGGGTCAATAACCACATGGGAGGACTTAGCATAGAAATTCTTAGCCAAGTTCTTTCCAATGGCAAAGACTACAAAGATGAGGACGGCTATCTCTCAGTTTGAGCAACAATAGGGTGAGTCCTTATATGAAGCATGGGAGCAATACAAAGAGATGCTCTGAAAATGTCCGCATCATGGTATGCCAGATTGGATGGTGATCAACTCATTTTATAATGGTTTGGGATGGCAGTCGAGACCGATTGTGGATGCAGCCACAGGAGGGGCATTATGGGCAAAGAACTATGACGAGGCCTATACGCTTATCGAGACAGTGGCTGCAAATGACTATCAGAATCCTACAGCTCGGATGCCACAGCCTAAGGTTGCAGGTGTGTTGGAGGTAGATGTGATTACACAGTTGTCGGCACAGATGGCAGCTATGGCTAAGAAAATTGATACTTTGATAGAGAGCAAAGTGAAAACAGTTGCCTTCATTTATGAGATTTGTGCGGGGTCACACTCCACGGATCAATGTGCTATCAGCTCGGAGTCAGTACAATATGTAAGCAACTACAAAAAAGACCAAGGTCAATCCAGAACACATACCACCCCAACAACCACAATCATCTGAACTTTAGTTGGTCTAATAACCAAGGACACTAGCAAATTTAGTTTCAGCCGAACCATCAGTTTCAACCTTATTCATCTCAGCCACAGTTTACACCAAAACCACCTTTTCCACCGGGATTTTCTCAACAACAACAACACCACAATCCAGCTGCTCCATAGCCAGAAAAGAAATCAGAGATGGAGGAGATGATGTTGAAATACATGGCAAACACTGAAGTCATGATCAAAAGCCAAGCAGTGGCTATGAAGAATCTTGAGACTCAGATGGGGCAGATGTCAAGCATGCTTAATAATAGGCCCCAAGGTTCATTGCCAAGTAACACAGAGACAAATCCTAGAAGAGACGGGAAGGAGCAGTGTCAAGCGATCACATTGAGATCAGGGAAAGATTTGATAGGTTCTGCAAGTCGCGGCGCCGCGCCTGCCTAATAATACTAAGAAGCTGCATGCCTGAAAGGCGAAATGTAGATGGTGAAGAGGAGAAAAATCTGGAAAATTCTGAGGCTCAGCAGGAAGAGAATGACAAGGCAAATTCAGAAGAGAAGGGTAAGAGTCTAATACAACTAATTCACCCTCAAGTTCCATATCCACAGAGTTTAGTTAAGTAGAGGGAAGACAAACAGTTCAGCAAGTTTCTGGAGGTATTCAAAAAGCTGCAGATTAACATACCATTTGCCGAGGCATTGGAACAAATGCCAAGCTATGCAAAGTTTATGAAGGGTATATTGTCAAGGAAGAGAAGACTAGATGAGTTTGAGACAGTGGCCTTGACAGAGGAATGTAGTGCAGTGCTCCAACAGAAATTACCTCCAAAGCTGAAGGATTCGGGCAACTTCACAATTCCGTGCACAATTGGGAAGATGAACTTTAGTAAGTGTTTATGTGATCTGGGGGCAAGTATAAACTTGATTCCCTTGTCAGTATTGAATCAGTTGGGATTGCCGGCTCCAAGGCCGACAAATATATCACTACAGCTAGCTGACAGATCTATCACGTATCCACGTAGAATTGTGAAAGATGTGTTGGTAAAGGTGGACAAGTTCATTTTTTCGGCTAACTTCATCATTCTAGACTACGAGGAGGACGAAAGCATACCAATAATACTGGGGAGACCATTCTTAGCCACAGGAAGGACTTCAATCGATGTGCAAAAGGGGGAACTAACGATGTGTGTACATGATCAAGAGGTCACATTTAATGTCTTTAAGGCGATAAAGTTCCCATCGGATGAAGAAGAATGCTTCTTGGTTGACTTGGTGGATTGGGGTCCGAAGGATGAAGTATAGAAACCGGTAAATTATGGACCGTTGAACTATGTAACGGGCAAAAGTTCAGAGTCGAAGGCAGAACCATTGATGAAAGCTGAAGTCATTAAATTTTGGGGTGCAATGGACAGTAAGGAAGGCACCTCAATTCTTGATGTGACGTGAGATTCAGAGACAGTCAAGCTAATTGACTATAACTTAGCACTGGATGGGAGGTAACCCATCATTTCTATCTCCATTTACTTTTAGTTGTTCATTTTGGATTATTTTAGTTAGTTATATTTAATTTAATTTTACTAGGATATTGGATTTTCATGCTTAAGTATGTAGCAAGAATTGCTTTGCGAATATTTGCAAGATGATTAGCATTATACGGCCGCTAATTCCTATCTTAACAATGAACATTAATGTCTATGCAGGAATAATCATTGGAAAACATTACTGAGAGGCAGAGAAAAATTGAACTTGAGCATTGCAAACATGAGGGTCGCTTGTGACGCACGAGGCCTATTATACAAAACAAACTTATGCGCGTGTCAAGCCACTCGAATAATCATGTATTACGCAAAAATCTCATGCATGGCGCTTGACCCGACATTATACACACCTTGTGCATGTGCGCATGAACCGAATCAAGTCAAAACTGAACATTTTTAAAAAGAGTTTGGGACCATTTGGACTCTCATTTGCGATAATAACAGACGGGAAACTCACTCACCCTCCATAACTCACATCCCTATCTCTCTATCAGTTACAGATTGAAGCCGTATATCTCTCCATCAAATCTCCATGACTCTCTCCACGTTCAAAGCTCAACTACCTCTCATCCTCTCTATAAAGCTAGGGTTCCTAATTGGGTTGGCACACACAACCGTGAAGGCTATCAAGTCTCAAATTTTCATTCTCTCTCAGTAAGTTCATCTACACTTTCAATCAACTATCTGCAAATGGGTCCGAAGAGAGCACGACCATCTTCATCTTCCTCATCCTCCTCCGGCAGTCACGAGGAGGACATTGTCGACCACACCAATTTCTTGTGTTTGGAAGCCCAGCAGGAGTACTACCGAATTGTAGCAAAAACATTCATCAAGGAGAGAGGATTCAAACCAGAAGGCCAGGATGGACAACTGTGTGCCATGATCCAGGAACGAGGCTGGGGTGGATTGACTGCATCTCCCACGCCCATTCTGATGAGCATAGTCCGAGAATTTTACGCCAATGCCAAAGTCACCATGAACGATACCGCTATGGTTCATGGTGTCGAGATAAACTACAGACCTTTCGCCATCAGAACCGTCTTGAGAATCACCGTAAGACCACCAACAGGGGCGGCTAATTGGATTACAAGGCATATCTAAAAATGGACTTGGAGCTTGTTATCGTTGAGTTGTACATGCCAGGCACGAAGTGGACTTATAAAGTTCGCACGACCCAGCCTCGCATATTCCCAGCAGCCGCTCTGAATCGATATGCCAAGGCGTGGAATATGTTCATTTGTGCCAAGCTATTACCTTCATCGCATCAGCACGAGATCACGGCGGAAAGGGCCATAATACTGTGGGGCATAATTACTGGCGAGTACATTGATGTAGGTTATTTGATTCATCAAAATATTGTGAAGTATCTGAAGGGAACTACCACTGGGAGCATTCCACATGCTTCAGTGGTAGCCATGTTATGTGTGCATCAGGGGTACAATTGGGGCAACGAACAAATGCAATATCCAAGCCAGGACATCACCCATGCCACCATTACAAAATTTAAGGACTGGGAAGGTGGTGAGCCACACCTGCGTGGACGAGGATTCATTTTAAGGCCTACATTTCCCGAGCCATCGCGTGACCCCCCTCGACAGAGATGAGGCGAGGCCCGTCCACCGAAAGCACACACACCGTTCCTAGCGATCGACAGCTTCGAAGGTTGGAGCGCAAAGTTGACGCCATGTATGACAATCTTGGAACTTTTTCTACGGGACTCACAAGGGCCTTGGCCGAAGCCTTTGCGCAGCAAGGAACAATGCTAGAGTGGCCTCAGTTTAGAACCGCAGTGCCATATCCACCACCAGATTCACCACCCGAGGAGGGTGGTCAAGCCGATCATTAGGGGAGTTTTTCTATACCCTTTACCTTCATTCAATGAGGACATTGAATATTTTAAGTTTGGGGGTATTGGGGGTCATAGCATAGTAGTTTAGTTTTATTTAATTCTTGCACATTTAGTTTAATTTTGCATGATTATAGGTTGAATAAAATTTTGCATAAAATTTTTAAATTTTTATTCATTATTGATTGTGTTAGTATGTTTTAGTTGCATGTATCACACATATTTTTGCTTAATAGAAATTCTTGCCTAGCCAATGATGATAGTGAATGGTGAAGGATTTTAGAATATTTTGGATAACATGAGCTGAGATATAATATTTTACACGATGAGATTCATGTTGCTGTTTAAATGGTTTCGGTTTGTACAAATGTGTTCACAATCACTTGTAGGTTTAAGAAGTATGTGTTGCACTGCTTGATAGAACATGTAGTTTAAAAAAGAGAAGCATGTGGAAAGTGCTCATAGACTGTATGAACATTGACATGAAAATTTTTGGGAAAACATGGGTATGCTATGTATATAAAAAAAATCAAATAGTAATAACGTGGCTAGTCTTAATTCGGGGCCCTGGCTACTTGAGTAAGTACGCCCGAGGGGATTATCTCTACACCTAGCGCCCTAAGGTCTTTTATGGTGTAGGAGTCGTTGGTTGAAAGCTCGCTAAGGGGTAGCAGTGTGCCTAATGGATTGAGACATTGCATAGTCATATGAAAAAAAAAGAAAAGAAAAAATAGCAAAAAAACACCGCGGAAAAGTGCGTAAATCACCCTCGTGAGTAGCAATAAAGCATTGAACCCATTGTTGAACCTCAGTTTGTGTCAATATGTTGAAACAGTTTGCGTTACATGGGTATACATGAGTCTTGATTTAGACAATAATTTTTTGTTTGGAGTAGTGTATCATATGTATTCCTTACTTAGATCAAGTTTTGGTGAACATCACACACACACAACATTTCTATAGCATATATGAATTATTTAAGTGTATGACATTATGCCTATAGTTTGGTTTGAATTTGTATTCTTGGATCTCGATAATTCACTGAGGCAATTTGAAATTTGAAATTCTATTATAAATTTGGGATTATGTGAGACTAGTTTGCATCATAGAGTAGTTGCATAGTTTTGTAGTTGCATTTTCATTGTTTATTAGTATGCATTGCTTGAGGGCAAGCAACAGTTCAAGTTTGGGAGTATTTGATAAGTGGTATTTTTATCTACTTATTGAATACCAATTCATGCGAATTGTGCCCATCTCAAGTACATTTTATTGTGTTTTAGTTGCATTTCATGTTATTTTGCATTGCATTTACTTAAAACTCCTTTTGGTGAATTAGTACAGGAATTGGCTTATTTTGGTGGTATTAGAAGGCACATGGCTAATAGATGCGTGAAGGCGAGGCACAAACGAGCATGGAGGTACAATGAAGCATGGAGACCAAGCATGGAGCAAGAGTATCAAGCATGAAAGAACAAATAGCGATGATGACATAATAGAAGCAAAACCGAGAACAAGAGAACTGCGAGTCAGTGCAAGCACGCGCGAAAATGACTGGGGAGGCGCTGCAGCGCATGAAAGTACCCGACTAGACAATGATGACCTACTGCAAGTTGTGCGGCCGCTAACAAGATAAGTGCTGAGGGAGGCGCTACCGTGAGAGAAGCCCCGGCTGGACAGGCAAACTTTTCGCAAGTCTCGCTCGCATGCGAGTGATATCTCTAGAGAAGTAGCCTTGGCGCTGCTGCGCCGATCAAATCTTGTGATTTTATTTTATTTTAATTTTAATTAAATGATGGGTAATTGTTTTTAAAAACGATTCTGACTGGTGTCAGACACATACTTGATAATTTTAAGTGTATTTTCATCATAGTAACTAGGGTTTACACCTTGGGAGAGATTCCAACGTAGAACGAAGCCAAAACATCTTCTTCTCCAATTCTTCTTGGGATTCTCTGTCATTGTGGATTTTCATTATTATCTACTGGATTTCTATGAGGATTTAAGCGTTTATCCTTGGTTTTTAGTTAACAATTGGGTTTAATCATTCTATCTTTCTTATTTCAATTGTTGCTTATTGATCATGTTTAGCGTTGATCCCATAATGGCTTTTGGTTCAGTCATGAACTAAACTCCATTATGGGATTCTAATGAATTTTAATATGTAGTTTGGTTGCACGCTTAAATGCTAGGGTTGTTTTGCATATCATATGGGATATTTATCATGATTGTTTTACATGTATGAATGCTTGATCACCATTCGTCTCAGTATTTGTATGGAATTGACAATGAGCATGCAAGTATGGATTGTAATCATGATAACATGCGAATATGGGGCTGTTGTATATGGCTTGCGTATTTTGTGAACCAGATAGATATATACTGTTTCACCGTATGAACTAGAATAAGGGCTTGTGCTTAAAATCAATATAATTGCAATCTCACATAGACATATAGTGATTTTGGTTGTATTGGTGATTACATGGAGTCTAACATCTGTAGATGTTGTGTAAGTAGGTTATAGTGCATTGAAAAATGGTTATAACTCTATTTGTGCTCTTAGCTATTTTCCTGTGATATGTGAACACTTTTTGCATGATAGTGGCGATTAGATGAAATATTAAATGAATTTAGGGTCCCATTATTTCCAGATTATATTTATTCTATTTGTATTCTTATTTTTAGTTATTATTCATAATTAGTTTAATTCAACACTTTTTGTCATTAGTCTAAGCATATAAATACGGTGAGTTAATTGATGCATGATAATTTAAATTTAACAACTTTCTCTGTAGGATCGATACTCTACTTACTCTGTATTACTTGTTGACACATGTATGCTTGCATGAGTTAGAGCTCTTTTATCAGAACTGAAAAAGAGGCAACACCCCCCACTTAATAAAGCCCCCAAACTCAATGAATCTCAATTTCCAAGGCCTGTTAAACAGTGTCCAACCATTGGGCCTTCGTGTAAACTTTTTTTCAAAATCTGTTGAGTTGGTACAACCATTTCAAAACTACTAACTAGAGACTCTGATTTTCAAATTGTCGACATTTACATGTCGGACCTTTTCAAACTCACTTTTTCAGATAAAACTCAACCAATAGAGAACACAAAAAGGTAAGAACAGAAAGGGGTACAATTTTCTCGACGTCAACAGGTGGCGACTCTGCTGGGTATAGTAGAGGCTTAAGCCGATGTTCAACCTTTTCAAAAACCCTTTTTATCTACTTATGTGAATGATGCATTTACATTAAATTGATGTATAATAATACTTTATTTACTGCACTTTAGTGCTTCACACCATATCTTCCTGTGATATTAGTGCTTCGCACACGATATATGTGAATGTATGATGTGTGATTCCTCCACTAGGAGGCAAACCCGTCGGTGTTTGATTACTAGACTGAAGGGAGACTAATCCCGTGAGGCTCAGGAAAGGCACAACCCAAATTCACTCCAATTGAAAGATCGGATTAACTTCCCATCTAGTAAGTTACGATGATTTGGGGACCTTCATGCCGAAAAGCCGCGAGAGTAACCTAAGATAGGTCAGCCTCTGATAAACCAAACACGAAGGAAAGTCTCTTCATATCTTCCCCTTTTTAATTAAATGTAAATTCAATTCAATGTAAATCTAAATGTAATAGAAAATATAAAGGAAGATGTAAATATGCATTCCTTTTCATATCAAGACCTGTCATGTTATCTTGTCATCAAAATAGCTGACATCTATTTTGCAGGAGAACATTAAAACACTCCTAACAAAGACACATTGCATAGCATACAACCTCTTCATACCCAGACTAAACTATGTAGTCTTTTTATAGGGAAACAATTGATCCCGTCACCCGTTCAAAGACCAAAAAGGCTACCTTCAGACATGGCTACAAGTGCCCAACCTGATCCTACTCCTTTTTCTTGAGAGAAGTTCGAAAGATTAAGGAATTAGATAACAGAATTGGTTCTCCTTCTGAAAGAACTAAACAAGCAAACTCAGGGTCCACAAAGGCCCGTTCAAACAAAATCCTCTACATAGGGAGGAATCCAGGGTACTGATAAAGAAGTCCATATACCCGACTCTCAGACTGAGAAGTCTAACAAAACCCCTAAAATCACCCATCTTAAAGAAGATCAAGACACCGGTGATATTCGGAAGAAAGACCAATAAAAGGAAGAGACAATCCGCTAAATCAAAGGGACTAGATCACATAGAAGTGTTACTTACTCAGACCTTTGCATCTTCCCCGGGGTTCATTATCCGTAAAAATTCAAGGTTCCCGATTTAGAGAAATATAACAGATTGGGAGATCCTTATACTCACTTAAAAGTGTTAATTGGAAAACTTGGAACCTATGCCGAGAATGAAAAGTTGAGAATGCGGTTATTTCAAAAGAGTCTAACTGGATAATCTAGAGAATAGTATATCAAATTGGATAAATCTAAAATCCATAGCTAGGAGGAACTAGCCCATGCTTTTCTATATCAATGAAGCTTCCAAACACAAATAGCTCCAGATAGATATCAAATCACCAAGATCAAAAAACAAAACATTGAGTCATCCATGACAGAAATTGAGATGGTAATAACCTTCATTGACATTCAAGAAGCTCTATTTTATGAGAGGGTCCTAGCAAGCATAGGAAAACCATTCTAAAAAATGATTAAACATGGAGAGATGGCTGAGATGGGGTTAAAATCTAGGAAGATTCAAGACCTCGCTACTTTAAAAGTCATGGCTGAGCATATTCAAGCTGGAAATTATGGGATCAACCCCCAAAGGGTCCATAAAAAGAAAGAAGATGATGTCTCCTTGGTGCTGTAAGGACAAACTTAGAGAGGCAATCAAAACTTGCCCATTACAAGGAGAAACTATTCCTTTTTTCAAGCGCAATCCTTAAACCCTCTATTATTAAAAGGTGGAGAAGTCAAACGTCCAAGAGTATTCACACCCTTAGGAGACTCATTGGAAAACATACTCAAGCTTCTGACAACGCAGAAGAAAATTATCCTGCTCCTTCCACTAGCCAATCCAAGTGGAAAGAATTTCAATATAAGCAAGAAATATGCTTACCATTCTGGAGCTCCAGGTCACGACACCCAAGATTGTTGGGCGCTCAAGCACAAGATCCAGGATTTAATAGACAGTGGTGAGATCGTGGTGACAAAGCCAGAACAACCACATGTTCAAGATAACCCTTTCCCTCAACACAAGGAAGAGAATGTCAACATGATCAACCGAGAGAGTGGAGAAAGTTCCAATTACCTCATATATATGGGTGGTTATCCCCAAACCAGGAAAGATAATTCCGATAAGTGGGATTATTCAGAATTCTGATTTATGATAAAACAGGAAATGAAGTATAAGGTTTTTTGAAAATCAAAGTAGCAATCAAATTGCAAAAATAGCGGAAACAAAGTAAAATCAGTTTTAAAATTTTTGCCAAACGAATTACCCGGATCATACTTTATGCATATTATTAATTAAAACGAAGAACAAGAAATTATGGAATCATACCCTTGTAGATACGAGCTTCCATAGGTACGAGTTCAACTTCTACTTCTCCACGATCTCCTTGAATCTCTGGGTAGATTCCTTCCTTTGTTCAATGTTAGCCACCCAAGTGTATGGCCTCTATAGGTGATCCACCAAGGAAGAAGATTTTTCAAGAAGAAGGGTGTATTTGCTCAAACCCTAGTTTTCCCAATCTCTATAGAAAAGGAGGCGTACTCTCCAACTATTGGAATCACGTATATATGATATATAATATAAGACTCCTCTTATAAAGATATCAGGTAACCCTATTTAATTAAAATAAGGTATTATTTATTTAATTAAACTCCTTTAATTAAATAGGCTCTCTAATCTTATTAGGGATAATTAATTAAACTCCTTTAACTAATTTTGCCTCCTAATCCTAATAGGAATAAATGAGAGTACTTATATTAAATTAATTCCTAAACTCTTTTAAAAATTAAAATAATAATAATTATAATAATATTAATAAGACTCTCTTATTAACTTATATTTAATATTTCTAAAATATTAAATAATAAATATTAAGCTATTTAATTTATTTTATCACCATAGATTAAATTAAATATATACTTAACATATTATTATGATTATGCCATTAACTTCTTAAATAATTATTCTTCCTTTTATGGTGTGAACCTTTAGGTTCTCCATATTAAACTGATTGTGAATAAATCAATTAGAACAATTCTAATCTTATTTAAATAAATAAATTAAACTATTAATTTATTTAAATAAATAATATTTATTCTATAATAGGGATAAGCCTTCCTAGCGATCAACGACTTTTTCAGATAATATAGATTTCAACATTAATCATAAAAGAACCTTTGAGTAAATAGTTACCGTACAATTCAATCCTTCCACCATACAATGTCCCAATTAAATATAAGACATGGAATTATTGTCAAGTCTTATTTTATTTAATTATATGTATTTCGATTCCTAAATGCATAACTCCTAATGAATGCAAATTAGAAACTACTTTCTAATTTCATTCCACCTTGGCCAAGGATTCCTGAGTTGTCATTTATCGAATCACATATGATATTTCACTTCTTTTACTAGAAGTGGTAGATTCTTTATTGATAATTCATTATCTCCATATGTAACTTATTACACCCAAGTATACCCTTTGATATACCCTAAGAGTCTTAAGGAATAAGTTAAAGTATAATTCATTATATATAAGATACTATGATGATCTCAAGTCTAAGGATCATTTGTACTACTATCACTACAGGAATTCCTATTGACAGGCAAGTAAAACTCCATTAGGTATTCCTTAGTGAGTCACGTTCAGTGAACTTATTCTCTAATAAGCACCTACGTACTTGCTTTAATGTCTCCACACAAATGATCATGAGATCAATTATCCTCATCCAATGAGCAAGCAATGTACGTACCAATCTATCCGAATTCACTAATCCCCTTTTTAGTAATCCATTGAATGGGAACATTTTAGTTTTAAGCTATCTAAGAATTTAGATCTCATCTAAAAGCATTGCTTAAAACTATGAGTTTATCACATATTATTAAAACAACACCTTGTAGATAATTAAATGCCTTTAATAAATAATTCTTTTATTAATAAATAAATAAGATTGATTACAAAGTATATGCTTTATCATCATACATGATTGGCTTGTATGCATACCACTTTCATGAAGTCTATCAGGGAACAGGTTAATCAACTGGCAGAACTGGTGATACATCAGCACCAAGTCGCATGACAGTTGCTCGATCAGGAACATGAAAGTCTCCTCTCCCTTATCACAAAAAATCAACAAGTCCAAGAAAATGAAACCTTGGAAGAAAAACTTGTAAGAAAAGTAAGATCCCAGGCTCGTCGGGACTATGCCAACCAAAGGGAGTTCACACATTTGGGTCAACTGATGGAAAAAATCCTACAAATGTTGATCAATGAAGGGAAGATCATAGCACTGCTATCCCCAGTCAATCCACATTCAAAGAGATTTGATGCTATCGGGGTCTATCAATACCACTCTAATACTCGTGGTCACAAAACTGAAAGTTATTGGGCACTTCATCATCTCATCCAAAATATGATTGACAATGGTGACCTGTAAATGGCAGATAATGACACCGTATTACCTGAGGATGGGAAGATATTTCTTCCAGGAACACAGAGTTAGAGAGAAGTCATAGCAGTCATATCCTCTGAGGGAGACTTGTCTGAAAAACCCCTTATAATTCAAGGAGCTAAGCTCAAAGAAGTTGAAAATCCTTTGAAGGTGGGTGCACCGGAACCACTGGTATTTCCATTCAGGCTACAGTATCCTATCACCAACCTAAAAAAGTCCCATGGAACTATGGGGAGGTTGAGGGATCAATGTTAAATCAAACAGCTACGGTATCAAAAGAAAACCCGTTGTATCTACCTCAACGAGTGATGAGGTCAGTCATCAAATCCAAGGGGAAAGTGCCCGAGGAAAAAGTTAAATAATTCCTTTGCAAGATGAGACATCATGAAGCCAAGGTGGTACAAAGATTGAAAGAAGCACCTCAACGGATATCCGTTCTGGACTTGGTATTCTCTTCTGAAGATCATCGCAAGGTCTTAATGAAGATACTAGAAGAAGCCTACCTGCCAAAGACGGTGGATGTTGAAAAGTTTCATCATCTGGTCGATCACATTTTCAACAGCAATGTGATATCTTTAACTGATGATGACATACCCCCCGAAGGGACGGGGGTCATTGCAAGCCACTGGACATAGCAGTGATGTCTTTAGGATATGTGGTCGGAGGTGTGCTAATAGATGGAAGATCTTCCTTGAACATCTACCCTTATGCCACGCTGGAAAGAATGAAGATCAATCCCAACCGGATCCGAAACAGCCGCATAGTCATAAGAGCCTTCGATGGTTCTCGACGGAATGCTGTAGGAGAAACTGAATTGCTAGTGGAAATCGATGTGACAACCCAAATTTTCATTAGTTATTAAAATAAGAATTTAATAATTAAAATTCTTATTATGAGATGTATATATTTTGAATTATGTATTTTGGTGTGAGGAAATTAAATTTATATGAGATTTAATAGTTGATTAAACTATTAAAGTAAGTGAAGAAAATTAGTTATGAAAATAAAAAGAATATGGTGGTAAAAAGAAATTAACTAAATAATATTAGTTAATTAAGATGGAAATTATATTATGGAATAATATAATTTAATTGGTATGCCTTGTTGGTAATGAAATTATTATGAATTTAATCTAGTAAATAAAGTGAGTAATTCACTTAATTTAAATAATGAATTAATGTAAATATAATTGTTTTAATAAAGTTGGAAGATATTATATTACATGTAAGAGTAATGCGTTTATGTAATGGCTTCATATATTATATTTAGCTAATTGAATTTAAATGGAGTATGAGAATGAGAAGAACTAATATAATTATAAATAAATATTGGTGTTAGGATTAATGAATTAAATAAATATCTAAATAATGATTAAAAGTATAGATTATATAAATTATCTTGGGATAATTTATAAAAGGAAAGAAAATTGTATAATTATACATAATAATTGTATAATTTATTAAAATAATTAGTGAAATAAATATTAGTTATTTTAATGGAAATGTTTAGTTGATTAAAAGCGTTTTACTTATGAATGTAATTTCATAAGTCATATGAGTAAGTAGATAGGAAGAGTGTTGGCTGAATAATTTAGCAATAAAAAAAGAATAAAGTGTGACATGTTGGAGGAATTAAAGAAAGCATGCCCAAATCAAAAGTTATGTTAATTAAATCTAAAGCCCAAACTAAGAATCCAATGGGTAAGGATGACCCATGGGGCAACCCATGTGGGCCCCATAATCAAATGCGTGATCTTGGTGGGCAAGCAAAGGATAAGAGTTGTGATGAGCAAGTAAACTTGATGGCCAAGGGTTGAATAGTAAGGAGGTTAATTAAGGATGTGGGATTGGTTTAATGTCTAATCTACCCTAACTTCGGTTTTCCTATAAATAAGAGAGTTGCTAGATCCTTTGTTACTTGTTAATTTCATCCAACAACAAAAGTGCTTATTGGTTAGAGAGAAAAAACTGGAAAAGCTAGAAAAGTTAGACTTTGTTAGTTCAAGAAGCAAGAAGTAAGAACACAAAAGAATCAAGTGATCATCAAAGGTAATGATACTAAACCATGATTCTACCTCTCTTCAATTGTTAGAGAAGTGAGTAGTGGTAGAACTTGTATGCTAAGAAGAAGTAGGAATGGCTAATCAAAGGACTTAAACCTTAATAAGTCATGAATAAGCAATTTATACTTTTATAAGTTATAAACTCATGAAGAACAAGTAAGAACTTATCATGTATATGATGTAATGAAATATGTTTGGTTAGGATGTTAGTAAGATGGAATGAATCCATTTGAAATGATGAACAAATCTTAAGTAACGAAGTTATGGCGGAATTCACGAGTTTGGACGATAATCGTCGACATCGTGAAATTCTCGGAATGGAAGTCAAATTTTGACATTGAGCTCAGAAACATTGGTTTTCGATGGGGATAAGTCTTATTTGGCATTATAGAGTTGCAGACTCGAAAATGATCGACTTCCGACTTAGAACGAAGAAATGAGCGTTGAACGTTCACAAACATTTATCGTTTTTGTTAAAATGAACTAATAGGTGAATTTTGAGTTAACGGATTCAAAAATGGAAAATTCTTGTATGAACATGTAGAGTATGTGATTTATGAGCTAATTGCTTTTAAACGAGGCAATTCGGACTTAAAATGATCAAATTTGGAGTCCGGAAAGTTCGCAAAGTAGAAAAAATTGTCAAAGTATTCAGTGTGAGTGAAGCCAGCGTTGCATGGCCAAAATTCAAGGCTAATAGGTGGTATCTAGAAGACCGAGCCGTGCCCAGAACACACTAGAGTTTTGCACCGTAGCACGTCCTTTTGAACTAGAGATGGCACTGAGTCCGGATGAAAGCCACCGGAGAGTGGCACCGCGGCGTGAAATAAGGAAGGAAAGCTGGTGCCGCAGTGCCATCACTAAATCAAGCATAATAATGAAAGCTTAAGAAGATAGAAGGAAGAGGATTGCTTAGTAATGAACTAAAACTTGAAGTAACATTGTTTAAAGTGTTATAAACCTTAAGTATAATAGCTAACGATTGAAGATAACGTACTCAAATGTGAATGTATATCATAACGGTAAACCGAAACCAATGATAAACAATCTAAGGCATGATTAGATTAAGAAGAAGGGTAAGATACGTTAGGAACCATACTTGATTATATATGACCTAATGTGGTACGTTATGATGTTATGTATTGTAGAGACCTAAAAGACTTAAAGGGAAAAGTAATTATACCATAGCAGACACTAAAGGCAAGTGTTCTAACCCTTCTCTATTTTCAATCTGGAGAAACTTTGTGATTCATGTATTCTTACGCATGAATTGATGTATGATGAAGTCGAAGCCAATTCTTTCGGCTAGACTTAAGATGTTTTGGATTTCTTATAATCTATCAAAGTATTGTCAATGTTTTACCAAACTATGTTAGTGTCGTTTTCAAATGAAGACTGAGTATGCTAAACAAATGTTTTGTCATCAAACGACAGGCACGTGAGGTTACCAAACCTAAACATAAATACGTTTAAAGAAAGTAGTTTTATACAACATAGAGTACTATAGGCTGATCACCTAAACATGCTCGTAAGTAATGTCGAACTTACGGACTTAGTGTCGGGTTGTCCTTTTCAAAGAAAGTATAAAATGCTCAAGGTCTTTGACTGAAATTGATGTTATACTGAATGTTATTCATTGTGAAACGTTTTAAGAAAAGAGAAGTGCTATTTTGAATTATCGATAGTACTTTATAACTATTGTTTAGTTATTGAAGATATACGATTCCTATGTTTCAAGCATACTGTTTATATGGAATTGTCATACTTGCTGAGCTAGTTATGCTCACTCTTGCTTGAACCATATGAATGTAGCTAAGACCGAACTGATTGAAGGATCCGGTAAAGATAAAGGGAAGGCTAAGGCGAACCTATAGATTGCTTTTGTAATAGTATAGGTGAATGTTATTATTATTTGATATTATGACAAGAACAAATGTAATGGTTATAAAGAACCTGGGGAATGGTAATATTATTTTGGAATATATATAAGACATATTCGTTCTTTTGAGGCTTTTCAATTGAATGTTTGTGTGAACTGTAGCACCGTGTAGCGCCATATGTTGGGTTGGAAGATACCCGAATTTGGGGGCGTCACAGGTTGGTATCGAAGCAGTAGGTTATAAAACTTAAGGGGGGAATTAGAACCTTAAGTCATAACCTTAAGAAGAGTCAAAGAAGTTAAAGATGAAATTAACCTTAAAAATGCATTATATCTGATATGTGTTTTTATTATTCTACTAACGTGTACTAATCAAACTAAATTGTTTTGTTGTAGATTTCAAGAGAAAATGAAATGTATAAGGATATACATGTAGTAAGTCAAGAGTCAGTGAATCAAATAGAGATCATACCGAACCCAATAGCAACAGAGCCTGAAGTAGTAGTTATTGAGTCTGGAGACTCGGAGAACCTAGACCTTATATATGTGTTTGATGGCATGTCGAAAGAAGAGGTGGAGGTAGTGTCCTTTAACCCATTAGCACTTGCAGAAGAGATGGCTCTGGTGGAGTCGATGATGTCACTATTTATGACAGTATTGGATAGAAACCTCCATTATTGTCAGGAGGTGAAAGAACTAAAAGAAGAGCTTCATGTTGTCTTGGAAGATAAGACGAGTATGGAGTTGATGTGGGAGGAGGAGCACGATGAAAGAGTTTTGGCGAAGGACAAGGTCCACGAGCTGAAACAGGAGGTCTTTGAGCTCAGGCAGGAGCTAAAGACCAAGAAACAGAAGATTGGGAGAATGTCCTATATACATAGGAGTTCTCATGCGGATTTTCAGCAGCAGGTAGCTGGGTATCCAATAGAGGCAGGGTAGACTCGGCATACTATCAGCCGTGATGTTATTGTTGGTCTTGCCAATGTGGATTTTTGGAATGCCTTACGGCAGATGTAACCTAGTATTAGATAGAGTAGAGTTAGATATATAAATATGATGTATCTAGTAGTGACGTAAAACCCTCTTTTGTATAACAAAGGGTAGTCTTTTGTAAATCCCAATTTTTGGAAAGCAATTGCTGGATAGTAATGTAATCAGCTTAGGCTGTGTAAATGTGAATGATGTAGTATTATACTATAAGAAGTAAATTAATATAAGCCTTCTTATGGAACATATTGTGTAATGATTTGAAGTTATTGTTTAAACATGAATAATAACTAAGTAACAAGAAGAAAGTAATAATGATGTGTTGTTTATCTTAACAGCAAAATGCCGCCAAGAAGGAGACAACGAAATCAAGATGTTAATGTTAACCAACCGGAAGGAGGTCCGGTTAACCCAATGCAAGAGTTCATTAACTTGCTAATGACCGCTTTTAATAGAAATGAGGCTAATATATCCATGAATCCTGCAGTAGTACGAGCTACTACTTTTAAGGATTTTAAGAGTGTCGGTCCGCCGGAGTTCAAAGGAACTACGAACCCCATAGAAGCCCAAACGTGGGTGAAAGAGATAGAAAGGCATTTGTCATTGCAAATGTCGACGAGGGCCAAAAATGTTGCTTTTGCAACCTATATGATTAAGGGAGAGGCCAACTTTTGGTGGGAGGCAAACCAGGCTAGGGTTGGCATAGAGAACTTAACGTGGGTACGATTCAAGGAGATTTTCTTTGAGAACTACTTTCCCAAAAGTATGCAGGGGAGGATGGAAATACGGTTTCTAGAATTGAAACAAGGGGAGATGACAGTTCCCCAATACGCTGTCAAGTTCAATGAACTGGAGAGGTTTTCTCCACACCAAGTGGACACAGAGGTGAAAAAGGTTAGAAGGTTCGAGCAGGGCTTGAAACCCAGGCTCTATAGCCGAATATCTATGTTCCAAAGTACTTCTTTTGGGACCATATTAAAGAAGGCAATAATTATCGAAGGTGGGAATGAGGCTCTAAGCTAGTACCACAAGGACAAGAAGAATAAGAATAAAGTTGATGGGGGAGTGAAGACCGAGGGAGCCAGCGGGAGTGGCGAAGGTCAGAAGAGGAAGGGGTTTAACTCTAGGAATACCAGAGTAAAGCAAGGGGATTCGAAGAAGAGGATGGAGGCATGAAAGACCCGTGGGAAGACTCACTTAGGAGTCTGTCTCAATGGGAAGGCTGTATATTACAATTGTGAACAAGAAGGGCACATTTCGCCTAACTGTCCAAGTTCGAAGAAGAATCACGGATGCTTTGTATATGGATTAACTGACCACATAGCAATGATTTGCCCGAAAAAGGGGACGAACGGGAATAAGGGCGTTAATAGCAGTAAGTTAGCTATTGGTGGTCAAGCGCAGCCGGGTAGGCCGATGGCTCATACCTTTAACATGACGGTCCAAGATGTAGTTGCATCAGGGGACGTAGTTGCAGGTATTATTACGATCAACGACATAAATGCTTACGTGCTGTTTGATTTGGGTGCTATTTGTTCATTTATAGCATGTGATTTTACTAGACGATTAGGATTACTTCCTAAAAAATTGCCTATACCTTTGAATATCAAGCTAGAAAACGAAGAGATAATTCCTATTGAATATATTCATAGGAGTTATTGCGTAAATATACGAGGTTGTAAATTATCGATAGATTTGATACCGATAAAGTTGGGAGAATTCGATGTAATTCTCGGGATAGATTGGTTGTTTAACCATGGGGAAATTATAGATTGCCAAAAGAAGTGTGTAAATATTAGAATGTCGAGACAACCTCATTTAGTATTTTACGGTAATAAATCGCCGGGACGTTCGTGTTGTCTTACCATGACACAAACTAGGAAATTGTTAAGGAAAGGATGTGTAGGTTATCTGTGCCATGTTGTTGATACCCAGGGAGTGGGAGCGACCATGGAACAAACACCTATAGTTAAAGAATTCATGGATGTATTTCCAAGTGAATTGCTGGGTCTTTTGCCGGATAGGGAGATCAAATTTGTAATAGTCATTGTGCCAGGAGCGGCACCAGTCTCAAGGGCACCGTATCGTATGGCACCTGTAGAGATGAAGGAGTTAATGGTTCAGTTACAATAACTGTTAGACAGAAAGTGCATTCAACCGAGTGTTTCACCATGGGGAGCACCGATATTGTTTGTAAAGAAGAAGGATGGATCGTTAAGACTTTGTATCGACAACCGAGAGTTGAACTAGTTAACGATAAAGAATAAATACCCATTGCCCAGGATCGATGATATCTTTGATCAGTTGAAAGGGGCAAATTATTTTTCTAAGATAGATTTGCGGACGGGGTATCATCAGTTGAAGGTTAGGAAGGAGGATATACCAAAGACGGCATTCAAGACTCGTTATGGTCATTACGAGTTTCTGGTAATATCATTTGGGTTAACTAATGCACCAGCAGTATTTATTGATATGATGAACAAAGTGTTCAAACAATATTTAGACAAGTTCGTCGTAGTGTTTATCGATGATATTCTAGTCTATTCTAAGACGCCAGAAGATCACGCTGAACACTTAAGCATAGTGTTGGACACACTAAGGAAGGAAAAGTTATATGCAAAATTCACTAAGTGTGAATTTTGGCTGGAAAGGGTTCAGTTTTTAGGACACGTTATCGACCGGGAGAGGATTTTCGTGGACCCAGCGAAGGTGGAAGCTGCGATGAATTGGGAACAACTGAAAACGCCGACTGTGGTGCGGAGTTTCCTAAGGTTAGCGAGATACTAAGAGATTTTTTGAAGATAGCTACTTCGTTAACTAATTTGACAAGGAAGACAGTGAAGTACGTGTAGACTAATAAGAAGTGTGAAGACAGTTTTTAAGAACTGAAGAAAAGGTTGAGTGAAGCGCCTATTTTTTCATTACCCGATGACTCAGGAAATTTCGTAGTTTATAGCGATGCTTCGCATAGAGGACTTGGTTGCGTGCTCATGCATCATGGAAAGGTCATTGCATATGCATCACAACATTTGAAGGATTATGAGAAAGTTTACCATACTCATGATTTGGAACTAGCCGTGGTAGTGTTTGCCTTAAAGATTTGGAGACATTATCTTTACGGAGAGAAATGTGAGATATACACGGACCATAAAGGTCTAAAATATATCTCACACAGAAAGAGTTGAATATGAGACAAAGGAGATGGCTGGAGTTGATAAAGGATTACGATTGTGAAATCCTGTATCATCCGGGAAAAGCCAATGTAGTGGTCGATGCCTTAAGTAGGATGGGTCAGGAAAAGTTGTCTATGTTAACGGCTCAAACTGAGTTAATAACAACGACGACTAGGATGGAGATAGAGGTGAAGTTACCAAGTGAGTCGGGATAGAGATTGTTTGCGACAGAGATTTAATCTACCATCGTAGAGAGAGTTAAGGAGGTGCAACTCAAAATTGATGAGTGTGACCAGATGAAGAAGCGGTTAACCAATGAAAAGGATATTTAATATAGTCTTGATAATAAGGGATAATTAAGATTTGAAGCAAGAATTTGGGTTCCGAATGAGATAGAATTAAAGGAGCAAGTGTTACAAGAAGCTCATAGTTCGAGGTACTCGATTCATCTTGGTAGTACTAAGATGTATCAAGACCTTTGACAGAGTTTTTGGTGGCCGAACATGAAGAGAGAGATAGTCGAGTATGTGGGTAGGTGCTTGACTTGTCAAAACGTTAAGGCCGAACATCAATGACCAAGTGGCTTATTACAGTCATTGGAGATTCTGGAGTGGAAGTGGGAGCATATGACGATGGATTTTGTGGTAGGACTTCCGATTACTCAAAAGGGGTATGATGCGATTTGGGTAATAGTGGACCAGTTGACGAAGTCGGCTCACTTTTTGCCAATTAGGGTTAAGTATAACTTAGACAAGTTAGCTAAACTTTATGTTAAGGAAGTTATTTCCAGACATGGAGTTCCAGTTTTGATAGTGTCAGATCGTGATCCACGATTCACATCAAACTTTTGGAGAAGTCTGCAAGAGCAGTTGGGAACGCAGTTAAAGGTAAGTACAACGTATCATCCACAAACCGATGGACAGAACGAGAGGACAATTCAGACATTAGAAGATATGTTGAGATCTTGCGTCATGGATTTCAAGGTTAGTTGGGATGATCATCTACCATTAGTAGAGTTTGCGTATAACAACAGTTATCATGCAAGCATAGGCATGCCACCTTACGAAGCTTTATATGGAAGGAAGTACAGAACACAATTGTGTTGGGATGAAGTGGGAGAACACCAATGCTAGGACCAGAATTGGTGCAGCAAATAGCGGATGTAGTGAAGTTGATACGGATGCGTCTCATAGCAGCTCAAGATAGACAGAAAAAAGTATGCGGACTCACATCGAGTAAATAGAGAGTTTGAAGTAGGCTCGTATGTAATTCTAAAGGTATCTCCCTGGAAAGGAAAGATACGCTTTGGAAAGAAGGGAAAGTTAAGTCCAAGGTTTATAGGACCTTTTGAGGTATTAAAACGGGTATGAGAGGTAGCTTACGTGGTAGCATTACCTCCAGACCTAGAGCGAATACATAACGTTTTTCACGTATCTTTGTTACGTTCTTATAAGCTAGATTATAAGAATGTAATAGAGTATGAGCCTATTTATATCGAGAAGGACTTAACATATAAAGAGATGCCGATTCAAATCATCGATAGAAAGGAGCAAGTTCTGTGGAACAAAGTTATACCTTCAGTAAAGGTGTTATGGAAGAACCACGATGTCGAAGAAGCAATGTGAGAATTAGAAGAAAAGATGAAAAAGAATTTCCCTCAGTTATTTATATAATGTAAGATGAGATTCTGGGGACAGAATCTTTATAAGGGGGGAAGGATGTAACGTCCGAGAAATTCAAATTTATTGTAAAACAATTTTTATTTAATTAAATAATGAATAAAATTATATTATATGTTATTATTATGAGTTAGCAAGATGAATGTCATTCTATAACCTAGAGATGTCAGAATGTCGTAGTATTTTGGCTATGTGAAGGAATTAAAGTGTTTGAATTTTCAAGACGAAAATAAAAGCTTTCCGAGAAATTTTCTGAAAAACACTATTCACTGATTTCTGCTCGGGAATTATTTTTGAACTTTCGAGAAATACATAACGATAGAATATCAAGGTAAGATGTATTATGTAATAATAATTCGAGTATGGAAAACGTAGTTTTTTGCACGCTGACTTAATTCAAGAATGTTAGGCTAAAGTAAAGTGTTAACTAGTAAACGATGATCGTATGATATGTAAGTATTGTACAAGGTAATGAATACGAGTATGATATGAAGTATTATACGAGTATATATGAATGATGGTATGTCATATATGTTAAATAAGTATACGAGTTAGAATATGAGATTAATACGTAGACAATACGTTTTAAGGCTTTAAGCCATGTGTAATGGATTTGTAGGATTGTGTAGGAAGTTGTAAAGTCCAATTGGAATTATGATAAAGCCCAATGCTAATCAATGTTAAGGCCCAAATGTTTGTTATTATACAAGTTAATGTTTGTTAAATGCAAGCCCAAATCATAAGTTATGTTAATTAAACCGAAAGCCCAAACTAAGAATCCAATGGGTAAGGATGACCCATGGGGTAACCCATGTGGGCCCTATGATCACATGCGTGATCTTGGTGGGCAAGCAAAGGATAAGAGTTGTGATGAGCAAGTAAACTTGATGGCCAAAGGTTGAATAGTAAGGAGGTTAATTAAGGAGGTGGGATTGGTTTAATGTCTAATCTACCCTAACTTTGGTTTTCATATAAATAAGAGACTTGCTAGATCCTTTGTTACTTGTTAATTTCATCCAACAACAAAAGTGCTTTTTGGTTAGAGAGAAAAAGCTAGAAAAGCTAGAAAAGTTAGACTTTGTTAGTTCAAGAAGTAAGAAGTAAGAACAAGAAAGAATCAAGTGATCATCAAAGGTAATGATACTAAACCATGATTCTCCCTCTCTTCAATTGTTAGAGAAGTGAGTAGTGGTAAAACTTGTATTCTAAGAAGAAGTAGGAATGGCTAATCAAAGGACTTAAACCTTAATAAGTTATGAATAAGCAATTTATACTTTTATAAGTTATAAACTCATGAAGAACAAGTAAGAACTTATCATGTATATGATGTAATGAAATATGTTTGGTTAGGATGTTAGTAAGATGGAATGAATCCATTTGAAATGATGAACAAATCTTAAGTAACGAAGTTATGGCAGAATTCATGAGTTTGGACGATAATCGTCGAAATCGTGAAATTCTCGGAATGGAAGTCAAATTTTGACATTGAGCTCGGAAACGTTGTTTTTCGATGGGGATAAGTCTTATTTGGCATTATAGAGTTACGGACTCAAAAATGACCGAATTCCAACTTAGAACGAAGAAAAGAGCGTTGAACGTTCATGAACGTTTATCATTTTTGTTAAAATGAACTAATAAGTGAATTTTGAGTTAACGGATTCGAAAATGGAAAATTCTTGCATGAAAATGTAGAGTATGTGATTTGTGAGCTAATGGCTTTTGATTGAGCCAATTCGGACTTAAAATGATCAAATTTGGAGTTCGAGAAGTTCGCAAAGTAGAAAAAACTATCAAAGTATCAGTGCATTGCGAAAGTGGTGGCTGACACCAATTTGAAAAGGCTAATAGGTGGCGTTGCAGCGTCGAGCCGTGCCCATAACATATTGGAGTTTCACGCCGTAGCGTGACCTTTTGAAACTGAGATGAAGACAGCTTGGCTGGTCCGGATGAAAGTCCTTTGGAGAGTGGTGCATGACGTGAAATAAAGAAGGAAAATTTGTCCAGCACAATAAAGACTAGATCAATCATAGTAATGAAAGATTTTGAAGATAGAAGGAAGAGGATTGTTTAGTAATGAACTAAAACTTGAAGTAACATTGTTTAAAGTGTTATAAACCTTAAGTATGATAGCTAACGGTTGAAGATAACGTACTCAAATGTGAATGTAAATCATAACGGTAAACCGAAACCAATGATAAACAATCTAAGGCATGATTAGATTGAGAAGAATGGTAAGATACGTTAGGAACCATACTTGATTATATATGACCTAATGTGGTACGTTATGATGTTATGTATTGTAGAGACCTAAAAGACTTAAAGGGAAAAGTAATTATATCATAGCAGACGCTAAATGCAAGTGTTCTAACCCTTGTCTATGTTCAATCTGGACAAGCTTTGTGATTCATATATTCTTACGCATGAATTGATGTATGATGAAGTCGAAGCCAATTCTTTCGGCTAGACTTAAGATGTTTTGGATTTCTTATAATCTATCAAAGTATTGTTAATGTTTTACCAAACTTAGTTGGTGTGGTTTTCAAATGAAGATTGTGTATGCTAAACAAATGTTTTGTCGTCAAACGACAGGCATGTGAGGTTGCCAAACTTAAACGTAAATACGTTTAAAAAAAGTAGTGTTTTACAACATAGAGTACTATAGACTGATCACCTAAACGTGCTCGTAAGTAATGCCAGACTTACGGACTTAGAGTCGAGTTGTCCTTTTCAAATAAAGTATGAAATGCTCAAGGTCTTTGACCAGAATTGATGTTTTAATGAATGTTATTCATTGTGAAACGTTTTAAGAAAAGAGAAGTGATATTTTGAATTATCGATAGTACTTTATAACTATTGTTCAGTTATTAAAGATATAAGATTCCTATGTTTCAAGCATACTGTTTATATGGAATTATCATACTTGTAGACCTAGTTATGCTCACTCTTGCTTGAACCATATGAATGCAGCTAAGACCGAACGGACCGAAGGATCAGGTAAAGATAAAGGGAAGGCTAAGGTGAACCTATAGATTGCTTTTGTAATAGTATAGGTGAATGTTATTATTATTTGATATTATGACAAGAAGAAATGTAATGGTTATAAAGAACCAGGGGAATGGTAATATTGTTTTGGAATATATATAAGACATATTCGTTCTTTTGAGGCTTTTCAATTGAATGTTTATGTGAACTGTAGCACCGTGTAGCACCATATGTCGAGTTGGAAGATACCCAGATTTACGGGCGTCACACTATCCATGTCCAAAGTAGTATACCTCTAATCAGTCTCAGTGAAGGAGTTGAGCCTGTCAGCTTCCAAGCCCTTAAGGTGAGCAAAACTCACTATCAACCTATCGACCTCCAACTTTAAAACTCAGAGTTTTCGCTGAAGTAATGTTGTCTAGTCAATAAATGATATCCTTGGGTTTCCAGCCTGGACAACGGTTAGGGAAGAATCAACAAGGAATCAAAATCCTAATTCAAATTCCTAGCCAGACAGGGAAGGCTGGATTAGGCCATTCATCTATATCAAATCATAAGAACCCGAACAAGCATACACTGGTTCCTTCCTTTATAATTCTGCTGCCTAACCCTACAGATGTAGAATCTGTACGGCCTCTAAGGAAAATTCCTACTTCTGTGGCGGGTATGCTGATTCCTAGGCCCAGACCAGCTAGTGGGAAAGAAGTCCTAATTCTAGACCCAGACATTGAGGAAAGGAATCAGAGATGCAAACAAAACGTGAAGAGACGGTTATCAAAGATGTACTTCCTAGTACATACTGAGGGTATGAACGAGGATATCCTAGATGATGACTGCTCAGAAGATCAGATTCTGATCCCACGCATCAATAGGGCTAAGGAGAACCGGTCAAAGAAAAAAATTGACCCTGATGTGAACTCAGTCATGGTCATCATTAAAGAGGAAGAGGATGGAAACTGCCCCTTTATCACAGCTGTCCACCAGGACTTGAGCCTAGGCAATTGGAGCAACACTCTTTGAATTTGCCAAAAAGGGTAAAAAGGGCAGAAAATCCCTCTGCCCTACTCTGAAGATATCATTAACTGCTTACTTTTGTTGGATAGTACTAGCAGTTACTTTTGTCATGCTTTTACTAATACTTTATATGATCAAACAGTTTCATATATTGAGTGAAAGCATTTTGTTTTCAGGACTCCAGAGTTAGGTTTGTCTATCCTTGCTGATGGAATGCCAAATCTTCATAATAACTACAACTTTGATGTAAAGTTGGACTTCGACTTGATGGAGATTGAGCAAGAGGACTATGAGGTGTCTGAGGAGATCAAAGAATGGATCGAAGATAAACCCAAACCAAACCTTGATCAAACCACCTCTGTCAACATTGGAACCTCAGAAAACCCTAAACAAATCTAGATTGGCATGAACCTTACCCCAAGCCAAAGGAAAGCCCTGGTTGCTCTATTGACCCAATTCCAGGATGTATTTGCATGGTCTCATGAAGACATTATTGGATTGCTTACTGATTTCATCATTCATCGCCTGCCCATTAAAGAGGGATTCAAGCCATTTAAACAGAAGCTCAGGCTATTGAAACCTGAGTGGAATTTAAAAGTCAAAGAAGAAATTGTGAAATAATTCTAAACCGACATCATCATGGTATCAACCTACCCTGAGTGGCTATCCAACATAGTCCCCGTACCTAAGCCAGGAGGGAAGGTGGGAGTATGTGTGGATTACAGGGATTTGAATAAAGCTTATTTCAAAGACAACTTCCTAGTACCTTTTATCCACATACTCATAGACAATACGGCTCAGTATGGTATGTACTCTTTTGTAGAATGCTTTGCTGGGTACCATCAGATCATGGTTACTGAAGAGGACTGGGAGAAAACTGTAACGAACAAGAATTTTATATGTAATTTAAAAATATTTATTAGGTTGAATAAATATTTTAATTAATTTATTTATTGAGATAGATAACTATTTGATGAAATTGTTGTGTAATAATTTAGTTAAGTGTATATGTTAACTAAATTAATGTATAATAATTTTATGGTGTGAAGTTTTGATTTAATGAGATAATTAAATTAAATAAATTGTTTAAAAATTATAATGTTGTGTAGTGGTGATGTTCTAATTTAATTTAATAATTAGATTAAAGATGTAATAATTTGTTAAGTACGATTATAATTTATAATGGAAAAAATAATTATAAGGCAAATGTTAATTTGATTTATGATCTAGTTAAATTAATTAATTAAGGGTGTGACAAGTTAAGTATAATATAAGGAAAATATAAAAATAAATTAAAGAGGAGGATATTATAAGCTAACCAAACATGACACTGTGGCTTTTGGCCTTTGCTTGGTGAAACTGATAACCCACGTTTTATCAAGTTATATTACGCGTATTGGGTTTTAGTTATTTTTATAATATTTGTACTTTTGTTTCAAGACTTATAGGGAAATACAGAGAAAATTGAGAGAGCTAGAGAGAAAATTGAGAGTTCTCTAAGAATTCGGAGTCAAGAGGAAGAAGAAGGTTTTGTCAAAACCTTGTAATCATCATCTTTGCTAGTATAAACAAAGGATTAAGGGTAATAATCTATTCCTAATTCCAAGTCTTGGTTTTTCAATGTTTATTCTCTATGATTTGGATTTTTGATGGATTGTGGTTTAAATTGTTGATTATATATATGTATAATCTTTTAAAATTTGATAGTTATCATCTATAAAAATTTTTAGTGATCAAATTCATTGAATTTTATATGAAGAAGAAAATTTAAGTTTATAGTGAAAGTGGTTTATTTAAGACCAAAATTGATGTTCAATTCTTATTGTAATCTGTAAATTGATTTCAGAATATGTTACTATATTGAATTACTAAAAGAATGCAATTGAAATGGTTTAATTTGGTTAAGAAACAAAGATTTAATGATTGAATTCGCTAAACATGTTGGAAAATAAAGAAAACTAGTAAAAATATGATTTTAATCCTTAAAAGTTGATTGTGTATGATGTTTATATTATTAGAATCATGATATGCATGTTTAGTGGTGTTGTTAGTTAGTTTATAGCTTCTAGGTTTGTGAATTTCTGCTTTATTAGGGAAATATTGGGTTGTTTGGGAATGAACTGTGAAGCAAGGTATGCGATCAATTTGTTTGTCATGCACCTGCAGTATGATTAGCTATTCTTGGCCGAGCTGCTCTGGTTTTGAGTAATAAGCATTAATTACGCCGGTAAGTGAGTAAGGCTTGGAAAAGTAAGCAACTTGACACTCCTTGAGCAAAAATAGTTTGTTTTTTTTAGTTTCAGTCCATGACGTGTTGGCCTAACCTAGTCTAAGGTGCATAATAATGTGTTAAACATGTAATGAAGCTCCATAACAGATTGCAAACATGTATTTGATGATTTTAGATTGAAAAGATAATGGCTTAGAAAACTTTAACTTGTTATTTGATTAAGGCTTGAGATGATATTTAAGCGTGATGATGCCTTACTAGATTTATGATTTCAGACCTTTAAATGGTGTCAGTGATTGGAATATAAGATAGGATAACGAGATGAACTTGAAGGAGAATTAAACCTATAGGGTTAATGTTAGTTTAACTAATCGATATTGCGATCTCAATGGTATATGTAGGGTATTTGGCGAATGTTTAATTGTGTAGCTTAAGCACGAGGCAAGTTCCTAAACCTTATTTTTTTATGAAGAGCAAGAACTTTATCCTATCTTGTTTATTACTGTTATGCAAGTATTTAAATCTTACTTTTCACTAAGCAAATTTCTTAATCTTGAACTTGACATTGTTTGATTAAGATGGCTCAAGTTCTTTATTCTTATTGAGCAAGCTTCTAATCATTATTCATTATTTCGAATGAGACTTTCTAATTCCTTTGAAGATAGTCTATTGAATATACAATGTTTTATTCTACTATATATTGTTGTGATTTCATTCTTGTCTTAAATATTGTTACTCAATACCTAGTTATTGTATCGAACCTCGAATGGCTAGTGAACCTTTATTGAAATGACTAGTCTATAGTTGATAAGCGTTCTAAAATTATAGAACCATTGTTAAAGTTAATCCAAACTAAACTCTCTTTGGTGCAGAAATCCTAAGTCAAACTGAGATGAACAACCCTAATATAGGAGATTATGTACGCGTTAGCGTTTAGATGTTTGTGCATAATACATGGTACGAAGGGTTGATCCCCCTAAGTACGACAGGAAGGGTCTGTATTGTCTAACGACTGTTGAAGGTTGAGGTAGAAATATTTAGTAACCTGAGATATAGTTCATGGTCTTAAGACCCTCATATATTAATCTTGAACTTGTTTCCTAATCTTGATTCAAAGAATGAGTTCTTTATTATTTTAGTATTCGTTGCTAACTCTTATGTTATTGTTATTTCCACCATTATATTTCTAAGCAATTGTTTGTTCACTCTTGCATTTAACACTGCAGCTAAAGTTGAGAAAGTTGACGATTCATCTACTAGCAAGGGCAAGGGCATGATGTCCAAATTATGAACACTTGTTTGATTTTATTTAATAGAATCTATGTTGTGAAACTTATTTAATTATATGATGTATTCCGCAGACTTATTTAATAATTTAAGGTTAGATTATATGTGATTTGTTTTAAGTTAATGTAACCCTTTAATGGGGAGGATTATTGTTTAAGTTATTTAACTTATGTCTTTATCCTTGATTATGGGTAGTTAGATGTAATTATTTTGGATAGTGAGCACCAAATCCTGTGGGAATGAAGTACCCGGATTTGGGGGTGTCACAAGTTGGTATCAAAGCCTTAGGTTATGTGCCATAGGTTATGAACCTTAGGTGGGAGAAACCTTAGGAAGTAACCTTTAACGAGATCAAAAACATAGTGGTGATAACTCTGATCGAGTTTTAAGGAATGGATTAAGGCATTCCTTAAAGATAAATAATAAAAGACTTTATGTGCCTATGTGTTGATAACTTATGTGCTCGTGAGTATCGAAGAGTGTCATGTAGTAAATAAAACTTAAGGTAATTTTTTGTCAGGATGTCTAATGCTGAAGGATCCGGTCAAGCTAGGGAAGAGATACCTCAGGTGCCTAGAAATGAGGAGCCCCGAGATGTCCATGTTGTTCAGGAGCAGTTGATCCAGAGGGAACCTTCTCTGTTTGTCACTGATGAAGAATAAGGGAATTAGCATGTGTCTGATCCAGAGGAGGAGGACTCTGAGGAGATAGATGTGGAGGATGAGGAAGAGGATCTTGTGGAGTTTCCACCAATCTCCTTTGCAACTGGGATGTATGATGAATTATATGACCGTAATATAGAATTACAAGCTTAGTTGGGGAGCTGGCTGATATGCGTCAGGCTACTATAGAGCAAAAGGATGTGGAGATTCAGGATTTTGACATACGTTTTGGGAATGTGGAATGGAACCTAGTTCACACAAAGGGTCATCAAGAACAGCTATTGGCTGAGAATGAAAAGATGAAGACTGAAGTTGAGAAGCTAAAAGATGATTTGAAGGAGGAGTCAGCTAAGCGTGCGAGAGTAGAAGATGCTTGGATGAAGGCTACTCAGTTTGTAGATCATGCTGAAGACAAGGTTCAGATGAAGAAGGCCAAGTTGAATGAAATGGATTATGCTTTTCATTCTGTGATTGATAGGGCTCAGGACTGAGTCTTTTATTACCCAGTCTTAATATGCCAAAATAGGAAGAGTAGTAAGTTATGTAATTAAATATGTGTTTAATAAATTGTAAAGCCTATATTTTGAGATAAATAATGGGGTAAGATGAGCATGTAATCCTGAAAACTTTTCAAGTTCAGGAAAGTTGATGATTGATAGCAGAGATGTTATCCTTACTATGTTTTGGAAGTTATGAATGAATAAAATATCAAAGTTTATTGAAATGTTATGTGTTAAGTTTTAATCTTAGAATGTTTAAGTTAAACTTTAAATATTCAAGGAATTGAGAAGTGATTTAATAAGCGTATATCTTAAACAGAAAATGCCTCCTAGAAGAAGAAAACCATGCCCACAATCACCCGTTAAAGGGCCTACTAACAACAAAAATAACGAGGCCAACTCTAACCCGGTCCAGCAGTTGATGACCTTGTTAACAGGAGCACTTGTGAATCAGCCGCAAGCTCAAGTTACGACTATCAAGGACTTCAAAGTTATTGGACCGTCAGAGTTTTAAAGGTCTATGAATCCAGTTGAAGCCCAAACCTAGATCATGGAAATGGAGAAAGTTTTTAACGTTGCCAGGGTTAATGAGGATCAAAAAATAACTTTTGCAACGTTTATGTTGAAATCTGAAACTAGTTATTGGTGGCAGGCGAATAAGGTTCATGGGGGACAGGGAATAATAGCGTGGGATAGGTTCAAAGAAATGTTTTTTGAGATGTACTTTTCGACGAGTTCTGGGAAATAGATGGAAGTTCAATTCTTGGAACTAAAGTAAGGAACCATGTCTGTGCCAGAGTATGCAGCTAAGTTTAATGAGTTGGCAAGGTTTGCTCCGTACTAAGTAAATACAGATGAGCGTAAGGCGAGAAGGATTGAACAAGGGTTGAAGCCCAGGCTATATAGAAAGGTTTCAATGTTTTAGTTAAATACGTTTACAACAGTACTAGAAAAGGCAATTATCGCAGAAGGTAGAAGCGATGCCTTAACCAAGTATAATCAAGAACATAAGAAGAAAAAGAATGAGAATGAAAACAAGGCTGGTGGAAGCAATAGCGGAGGTAATAACTAGGAGAGAAAATGGAATGAAAATCCAAATGCGGGAGGACAACAAGGAAGTCAGCAAAAGAAGAAGTTTGAAGGTTGTACTACTTGCGGAACCACACTGGTGTGTCTAAAGGGTAAGCGAGTGTATTTCAATTGTGGCCAGGAGGGTCACATTGCGCCAAATTGTTTTAGTCCGAAGAAGGGAGCTTGTTTCACTTGCTGGTAGAAGGATCATATGGCCCGTGATTTCCCTAGAAATACAATGGGAGGTAAAACTGGAAGCAAGGGAAGCAACAGTGGTGGTTCGTTGACTATCACTGGGCCAGTGCAATCAAACTGACCCACTACTAGAACTTTCAATATGATCGTATAAGATGTTGTGCAGTCAAAGGGTGTGGTGTCAAGTATCATTCCGATCAATGGTATTTAGCTTATGTGTTATTTCATTTGGGTGCTACTTATTCATTTTTATCCGATAATTTTTTTAAGAATTTAGATTTGCCTCAAGAAGAATTAGATTTCCCTTTAAGCATAGAGATCGCGAATAGGGAAGTGATTCCTGTTAGGTTTATATACAAGAATTGTAGGGTGGATATAAAGGGCCACGAGATGATGGTGGATTTGATACCAATTAAACTTGGGGAATTTGATGTTATACTGGGAATGAATTGGTTATTCAATTACGGAGCAGTAATTAATTGCCAAAAGAAATGTGTTAACCTTATGTCAAAGGTGGCGTTTCATAGCAGCAAGTCACCTAGACAAGCAAGTTGTTTGACAGTGATGCAAGCCAAGAAGTTTCTGAGACAAAGATGTGTAGGATACCTATCCTACATAGTCGATAATTAGAAGAAGATTGTCAAATTGGAAGAGATATCGGTCATTAGAGATTTTACAGATATATTTCTAAATGATTTGCTTGGACTTCCACCGGGTAGAGAGGTTGAGTTCATGATTGATCTAGCGCCAAGAACGGCCCTGATATCTAAAACCCCATATAGAATGGCCCCAGTAGAGATGAAGGAGTTTTGGTGTAGTTGCAAGAATTACTAGACAAGAAGTATATCAAGCCGAGCATATCGCCGTGTGGAGCGCCGATGTTATTTGTTAAGAGGAAAGATGGATTGATGCGACTCTATATTAATTACAGGGAATTGGATAAGGTCACGATTAAAAATAAATATCTGTTACCAAGAATCGATGACTTGTTCGATCAACTGAATGGAGCTAGGTACTTTTTGAAGATAGATTTAAGAAGTGGATATCATCAGTTGAAGGTAAGGAAGAGGAGGTACCAAAAATGGCATTCAGAACTCGGTATGGTCATTACGAGTTTCTAGTTATGTCATTTAGTTTAACCAATGCACCTACAACGTTCATGGATTTGATGAACATGGTGTTTAAACCTTTCTTAGATAAATTTGTAGTGGTGTTTATTGATGATATATTGGTGTATTATAAAACCAAGGAGGAGCACGTTGAATACTTAAGGGTGACATTAGAGACATTAAAAAGAGAGAAGTTGTACGCTAAATTTTTGAAATGTGAGTTTTGGTTAGAACGTGTACAGTTTCTTGGGCACGTTATTGACAAGGATGGAATTTTGGTAGATCCATCAAAAGTTGAAGCTGTAATAAATTGGGATTAGCCAAAGACACCGTTAGAAGTAAGAAGTTTCTTGGGGTTGGTAGGTTACTATAGGCGTTTTATTCAAGATTTTTCCAAGATCGCAATTCCGTTGACGAATTTAACTAGGAAAGCAGTTAACTTTGTTTGGACGGAGAAGTGTGAGGAGAGTTTCCAAGAGTTAAAAGAAGAGATTGAGTTCATCACATGTGTTGTCATTGCCTGATGATACAGGGAATTTTTTGGTATATAGTGATCCATCGCATAAAGGACTAGGTTGTGTGCTTATGCAGAACGACAGGGTCATTGCGTATACATCACGTCAATTGAAGGTTAACGAGAAAGGTTATCTGACTCATGATTTGGAATTTGCCGCGGTGGTGTTTGTTCTGAAGATTTGGAGGCACTATCTTTATGGAGAGAGGTGTGAGATATATACAGACCATAAAAGTTTGAAGTATATCTTTACACAAAAGGATTTGAATATGTGACAGAGAAGATGGCTGGAGTTGATTAAAGACTACAACTGTGAGATTCTTTATCATCCCCGAAAGGCGAATGTTGTTGTCGATGCTTTAAGTAGAAAGGGTCAGAAGAAATTAATGTTGTTGACTGCTCAGGAAAAGCTTGTAGCAGAAATGACCAAGATGGAGTTGGAAATTAAATATCCGACAGAATCAGATGAAAAATTATTCCAGATGGGGAGCAGTTCAATTTTGGTGGATAAGGTAAAGAATGCACAACTTCAAGATGAAAACTGTGAAAAGATAAAATGAAAAGTGTCTAAAGGTGAAAAATACAAATTTAAAGTTGATACGGAAGGGTTAATTCGATTTGAAGGGAGAATTTGGGTTCCACCAATACCAGAAATTTTAAGCGAGGCTCATAACTCACGATATTCAATTCACCCTAGAAGTACGAAAAATGTACCAGGATCTCAGACATCATTTCTGGTAGTCGAATATAAAAAAGGATGTTGTTGAATGTGTGGCAAAATGCCTAACATGTTAGAAAGTTAAAGCTGAACATCAAAGGCCAAGTGGATTATTGCAACCGTTAGAGATACTGGAATGGAAATGAGAGCATAACACAATGAATTTTTTGGTAGGTCTTCCAATGACTCAGCAAGGTTATGATGCGATTTGGGTGATTGTCAATCGATTGACGAAGTCGGCATACTTTTTGCCCATCAAAATTAGATTTAACCTAGATCGGTTGGCAAAACTATACATGAAGGAAATTATATCAAGACACGGTGTCCCAGTGTTTATTGTATCGGATAGAGATCCAAATTTCATATCAAATTTTTGGAAATGACTACAGAAATTCTTGGGAATGCAGTTAAGAATGAGCACATCGTATCATCCTTAAACCGACGGACAAAGTGAAAGGACAATCCAGACATTGGAGGATATGCTCAGAGCATGTATTATGGATTTTAAAGGGAATTGGGATGACCATTTACCGTTGGTTGAATTTGCCTATAATAACAGTTATCACACAAGTATTGGCATGCCACCTTATGAAGCATTATACGACAGGAAATGCAGAACTCCGTTATGTTGGGACGAAGTTGGTGAATGTCAGTTATTAGGTCCAGAATTGGTATAGCAGACCGTCAAAATCGTCAAGGTGATTCAGGTAAGATTGATAGCTCCACAGGATAGGCAGAAGAAATATGCTGATCAACACCGAAAGAATCGGGAATTTGATTTTGGCAGTTTTGTTTTCTTGAAAGAGTCTCCCTGGAAAGGGAAAATTCAGTTTGGTAAAAAGGGAAAACTAAGCCCTAGATTTATAGGACCTTTTGAAGTGCTACGACGAGTTGGTGAAGTGGCATATGAGGTAGCTCTACCTCCGGAACTAGAACATATTCATAACATTTTCCATGTTTCGGTATTAAGACCATATAAGCTCGATTCTAAACATGTTATAGAATATAAACCGTTACAGTTTGAAAAAGACTTATCTTATGAAGAAATTCCAGTTCAAATAGTTGATAGGAAAGAGTAGGTTCTTAGGAACAAAATAATACCTTCTGTTAAGGTAATTTGGAGGAACCACAATGTTGAAGAAGCTACGTGGGAACTTGAATAAGTTATAATGAAAAATTATCCCCAGTTATTTGCTTAATGTTTGTATAGCGATCTTGGGACAAAATCTTGTTAAGGAGGGAAGAATGTGACGAATGAATTTATTGAGTTGTGATTCTGGGGATAGAATCCTTTTAAGGAGGGAAGAATGTAACGAACGAGAATTTTACAGGTAATTTAAAAATATTTATTGGGTTAAATAAATATTTTAATTGATTTATTTATTGAGATAGATAAATATATGATGAAATTGTTGTGTAATAATTTAGTTAAGTGTATATGTTAACTAAATTAATGTATAATAATTTTATGGTGTGAAGTTTTTATTTAATGAGATAATTAAATTAAATAAATTATTTAAAAATTATAATGTTACAGTAGTGGTGATATTCTAATTTAATTTAATAATTAGATTAAAGATGTAATAATTTGTTAAGTACGATTATAATTTATAATGGAAATAATAATTATAAGGTAAATGTTAATTTGATTTGTGATTTAGTTAAATTAATTAATTAAGGGTGTGTCAAGTTAACTATAATATAAAGGAAATAGAAAAATAAATTAAAGAGGAGGATATTGTAAGCCAACCAAACATGGCCTTGTGGCTTTTGGTTAATATAACAGTTGATGACCTTTGCTTGGTGAAACTGATAACCCATGTTTTATCAGTTTATATTACGCGTATTGGGTTTTAGTTGTTTTTATAATATGCGTACTTTTGTTTCAAGACTTAGAGGGATATATATAGAAAATTGAGAGAGCTAGAGAGAAAATTGAGAAAGCTCTGAGAATTGAGAGTCAAAAGGAAGAAGAAGGCTTTGTCAAAACCTTGTAATCATCATCTTTGCTAGTATAAACAAATGATTAAGGGTAATAATCTATTCCTAATTCCAAGTCTAGGTTTTTCAATGTTTATTTTTTGTGATTTGGATTTTTGTTGGATTGTTGTTTAAAATGTTGATTATATGTATGTATAATCTTTTAAAATTTGATAGTTATTGTAACACTCCGATCCCGATATTGGCTTGAAGTGCTACACACTGCAAGCCCAAAGGTCTACAAGGCAACAATATCAATAACGCACAGACTAACAAAACAACTCAACAATAATCTTAACTTAAAACCCAACAATAAATATATTTTAAATCAATCTAAATGAAATACCAATAAATACCATATTCAAATAACGGAGACGCATCTCCTCGAAACTAAGAGTTTTGTCAAAATCCATCAGCAAAATAAATAATATCTAAAACTAAACTCTAGCTATTCCAAGCATATCATATAAGTGCTCAGCTTTCAATGATGGTACCTGTAAAAATCTGTAAAGGGGTGAGCGATGAAGCCCAGCAAGTAGCAATCCTCCCTATCTAGCCGAATCAAGTACAATTTGCAAAACATTTTTTTCAAAATAACTTTTTGTTCAATAACAATAGTACATAAGCTTTCAAAACTAAAACAATTCAAAATTTTATTTCAATATATATCATATAACCTTTAATCCACAGCCTTAGCGACTAAGGTTACAATAGCCCTGTAACACGGCCCAAAAATTCAATAACGTTATGATACGCACCCTACTAAGGTATCTATAAAATGCACGCCTCCCAGAAGGAGCATCTAAAAGGCGCGCCTTTAAGAGGTCCTATATTAGCTCCAGAACTAAACATAATCAATAACGGGTTCTATACATAGTTAGACTGAGAATTTCAAAATCTTTTCTCAATAGTATCTATATTCTAAACGATACTTTTTCACTGTTCAAAATCATATTGTGACACCCCCAAAATAGGTATACATCACCCATCTTGAGTCGCCAAATACATGGTACAAAATTCAAATACAACTTAATAATACAACTGTCGTGTAAAATACGACAAAACATAAGCTGAGAGTTCTAATACGAATATTGTCCTCTAGACAGTATTCAAACTCAAATGGAGTCTTCAATACATTTATTATCACACTATTTCACAGAATAGTGAGGACTACTAATGCTATCATCTGGACCGTCACTCCATTCCCCGACTAGTCCCAGCTATATTCTCATTTCCTAAAGAGAACAATAAAAACAAAGGGTGAGCTCAACTAGCCTAGTAAGAAATATTATGACTAAGATAATGCAGAATAAATTATCGTTAGCCTTCAACGGTGTTAAACTGATAAAATATAATAAACATCAAGTTTAACTACAGCGGAACAAGCAATCCATTAGAATAGTCAAGTAGAGCATGATATCTATTATCTTCTATGATTTAAAAGGTTTTTCATCACTTTTATCGCTGAGACTCAGCTTAATAAATAATCCACATCATCGAATCACCCCTGCACTATGGCCAAGGATATTCTTTAATATCACGACCACAAATTATCCATGCACTACGGGCCAAGAATATTCGTGTATTCATCAATGGTTATGATCATGCCAACAAGTGTCCATCAATGCACTACGGGCCAATGAGGACTTTTACTACATCATTTGTAACATTACAGTCATGATTATACCGAATAATCCCTGGTCATAATCATACCAAGTCCATCTATGCACTACATGTCACAGATGACTTTCAACATAATATAAACATGAGGATGATGACAATGATATAAGAATTCAATAAAACAAGTTCAAGGATAAATTTTTAAAGATTTATAATTTAATTTATCCAAAAATCAATAACGTTCAAATTGTCAACATGATACTTCTTTGTAGAGTAAAATTCAAGAATAATATTGTACCAAAAATAATTTGGACCGAAAACGAATCAATTTTTTATCATGAATAGTACCTCGGGTGAATAGTACTTAAGTGAATAGTACTCCGGCATGAAAAAGTTAAAACTTATCAAGAATGCTCAGAATAATATTTCCATGAAATGATACTGGATGAAGCGCAAATATCAAGGACATTCTACTAATTTCATGGAGTTTAGAAGCCAAAACTTTAACAAAACGAGTATAGAATTCAAAATCTGAAACAAAATAATATTACGTACATACTACAGAGTATTGAAGAAAATATTATTCCAAGCGAATATTCAACAAAAATAACATTCCTTACCTTGAAAAGAAGAGTATTCCAACAGGTATAGCGGAGATATTCTTGAAGAAAACTTTCACTATTTTCTAAACTTAAAGCTTTCTAAAACTCGAAGGAAATACACTCAATATTATAGAAAAAGAGTTCTCTGATTCTGGTGTGATTTTCAATTGTAACTAAGCATCCTATTTATAGGAAAATGGAAAGGATACTATTTGGATGCATAGTGAAGGAAAAGTCACGGGCACAACTCTTCGGTCGAACGTTTGAAATTTTTTAATTTACTATGCAGCACTATGCAATAAAATATTCTAATAAAATGAAAACTTTAAAAATATATTATATATATATATATATATTATATATATATATAACATCATCAAAAAAAACTCACTTGGATGCACTCCGTGATTTCCACCCCATTCCCCAATTTTATCATATATATATATATATATATATATATATATATATATATATATATATATATATATATATATATATATATATACTCCAAGTACCTTATATATATAATAATAATATATCCCCGTGACCCTAAATCTTCTCCTCCCACTTTTCTTTCAACACACGTGGGCCCCACATGTGGCCCCCACATGTGGGCCCACCTTTATTATATTAAATAATTTTCTACCGATTATTTAAAAAATGGGTAAATGGGGGGTCAAAATAATAAGCCAATTTACAACAAATACTTCATAAAATCCTCTCAATATTTTTAACAACATTTATTCATCATTATTATAATTCGCAATATTTAACAACTGTGTCGTTCCTGTGAAGAGGGGCTTTCCAATAAGGATTTCTCCCTATTGACGCGCAATTAGGTGATCAAACCTCTCATTGACAGAACTTCTAGACATCATCAATATTGCAAATAATAATATTAATAACTTTGTCGTCTCAATTATTTATTTAATAATATAAAATATTATGCAGATGATACTATGATAATAATTGAATCAATAATATGAGAGATATGATGCAGCAATTATTATAGCAATAATTGAGTATTGTCAACGTCAGAATTTTTTAGTGTCCCTTTTCGTTACTTGTTCTTTGGTGTTCTCATGTTAATGTGAGATTTGTTTGAACAAACAAGTGAAAAAGGTTCTTTGGTGTTCTCATTATTATAATGTCGACGATTTGACTTTAAGAGTCACCAGTTGGTGTATTTAACTGGTTGCACCAACGCAACCAAAAAAGGTTTACACATTGACCCAGTGATATGACACTGCTAAACGGGTCTGTGAAATCGAGATTCATTTGAGTTCGGGGACTTGATTATGCGGAGGGAAGGTGTTAGGCACCCCCCGACATCCGTGTTGCCACGGAGACTGCCACTTTTCCAGAAACTATTATATGAATGTGTGTGTGTGTGTGTGTGGATCAATGTGCAATTATTTGGAAGTAGTGTTATGCCTCGTTCACACCTACATACAAAGAGTTTGAATTTATAGAAAAATTTAGTTTTAACTGGATATAGCAATGAAGTTTTGTAAAAAGAGGTTTTTTCAAACCCTGTGCTCAATAGTAATTGAGGCCTTTGATACTTCTATTTTATTATTAAATGTTTGGCTTGTTTGCTTTCATTTTCGAAATGCGAAGCATCTTCGAGAAAATAATATACAGCAGTTCCAAACTCCTCATTGGCATGGCAGCCATCCAAGAAAATTCAGACACTATAAATAATGTATAAGTTGCTTACAGCTGAAAAACGTCCATCATGAGAACCGAATCTAGATTCAATGGGCTGAATCTATGATCACATGATTCCTAGGCTCACATGATACTACAGTTTGTATGGAAAGTAGTAAGCAATTATATATATAAAAGCTGTAAATATATATATATATATAGACATGATCAACCACCATGAAGCAACTCCATGGGGGATCGAAAATGTAAATATATAAAAATGGTAAATATATATATACGGACATGATCAACCACCACGAAGTAAACTCCAGGTGGGACAAAATGTAAATAAAGCTGTAAAAGCAATCAACTGCCACGAAGTAAACTCCAGGAAGGACGAAATGTAAATAAAGCTATAAAAGCAATCAATCACATTTAAGTAAACTCTGTGCAGATTTAAATGTTAATATATATATATATATATATATATATATATATATATATATACAGAATGGATCCCTGTCCTGGGTCTCCTGACAGTCCAAAATCGAGACCCCAATGCATCATTGTACATACATTTTTTGGTATAGGTATCCAAATCACACCCAAAATACTGTATTATGTAAAAATTCAAGTTCCATAATTTTTATATTTTTTTTAGTTGTTTAAAAAAAAAAAAAGGTCTGGACGCTACTAAAATGTGGGCGTGGGATAAAACTGCATTTTTCTCTCTCTATATATATACACTTATATATATAATTATTGTCGGACATATTCGATGAGCCTGGATTTTACATCCGGTGCATTTACTTGCTTATATATATATATATATATATATATATATAAAAGTCATTAAATGTCTGAATATAAAATCTGTGCTCATCGATATGTTCCGATAATGCTTATATATATATATATATATATATATATATATATATATATATATATATATATATATATATATATATATATATATAAAAGCAAAGAAATGCTCCGCATATAAGTCTCAGGTTCATCGATGTAGTTCGACCATATTTATATATATATATATATATATATAAAAGCAAGTAAATGCTCCAGACATAAGCCTAGGCTCAATCGAGGCATAACTCGATAATGTTAGTCCATATAAAAAATATATACATATATATAAGTATATATATACAGACAAAAATGAAAACTACGGACCGAAGTCCAGACAAACACACACAACATGACTCTCAATGTGTATAATAGTGTGTGCTAATATGAAAATAAAGGCCTTATAGAATGTAAGAAGGCTTATAGTGGGCTGCCAATGTAGACTTCTATGACTCTATATGGATAAGCACTCAGCTCCCACCGGATAAAAGTATAGCTATATGTGAGCTAACAAATGTTTAAACTGAGAAAACACTCAATATGGGTGTGTACAAAGTAAATTGGACAGCGCTTCCTCACCTTTTCTCTCTTTTTTCTCTTCCAAATGGCCCCAAGGTCTATATTTATAGACTGATGGCCGCAGGTGTACCTGTGGCAGCCGCAGTTACACCTGTGGTTGGTCGAGGTGTCCCCGGGCTTCGCGTGTCCTGTCGTCTTGAAGTACGTGCACTCGTGCACCGTAATGTCCGCTTGAACATGCAAAACTTCAATTCGAGTATCCAAACGAGGTATATAAGACCTTCTTCAGACTGCTTTTGTTGAGAGTTATGCAATGACATGGGATTTGCCCTTTTTGATTCCAGGAAGATGGGTCCATGACCGAAATAGCATTCCTGGGTCTCTGTCAGGCGATTCGGTAAGCTATTTTGCGTAGTTCGCGCTCCGAAGTTAAGATATGGTTCTTGTGGGACTTCTTTTAAAGATATTTGATTTGAAATGAGTGTATTTGACTTAAAGTGAAGTTGAGTCAGCAAAATGACCATTTTGCCCCTCTCGGGGTTATCTCCGATTTTCGCACAGTTATAGCTGGTTTTTCCCAAGGTTATCTCTGAGATTGACATGTTGTTGAATTTGAATGTACTCAGGGATATCTCTGAGGTTGGAATTGATGTTTTGGTCCTTTAGGATTACCTCTGGAGTGTGAAAAAGATGTTTTTGCCCTCCTGCATAGTTAGTAACGGGAATTTTTTTTTTAAGTGTCTACAAATGCCCCTCTTTATCATGTTCATGTAATGCAATGGAACGGACATGATAATGATTAGTAGACACTTGAAATATGACAAGGTATCTTTTATGATGCAAAATGTAGTGAATGTGGTGATAAATGTTAAAATGTTTTCAGAATCAGAATCGTGACATCGCATTTCAAGCATTTCGCCTTTCACTTTCACTTTAATCCAATCGAACTTCGCAGAACTCAAGACATCGCATTTTGCATATCGCATATTGCAAATCGCAAACCGCAATGCAATGAATGTTATGATGCATGTTTAAAATGTTTTCGCAAATCGCTTTACCTTTACCGGGGATTGCTGATGCCTATGCTGGTGTTGACTACAACGGTTTAGATTTTTGTCGGTGTCGCTAATGCCTGTTTGATGAAGAGAAATAGAGATGTCGCCGATGCATACGCTGGTAGTTTACAATGGTGCCTACCCTGATGGTTGTTTTGATAACAGATCCTACCCTGTTGGTAGTTGAATACGCTGACATCGTCCAACTGTTTCGGTTCCCACTTGAACGGTGGTATACAAAGCTTTCATCGCTGAACTGTCTTGATGTTGCGCTGAATTAATGCCAATGGTTTTGAATACTGGATCTCCCGATACCTTCACTGAAGTAATATTTAAAGGTTTTTTTTGCTAGACTTTGCCTGATGTTACGCTGGATAGAGATGTACGTTAAAGTAGTGCCTCACCCTTTTTGAGGTGATTTGTAGTTTCCTTTCACTGTTGAATGCTTGTGCCCCATTTCCTTGAACATTTGATTCGTAATTCGGCTGAACTGATGATCTGAATGCCATTAATATCCCTGGAGGTGCAGCTCGCTTTTTCGCTGTAGAACTTTTGAACTTCAGTATAGAGGCCTCAATTTATGAGGATTTGATGCAAATTAACACGTTTGACTGTGTAGGTTTCATTCGCCAGACCTTTTGACGTTGGCCTTGAGTTAAGAACTTTTTGAGAATTTTGCCCTTCTTTCGTAGGGGCACGCTTATGTTGCCATGATTTCTTTCAGGAGTTTTCTTTCTTTTGATGAGAGGCCTGATCCTGCCTTAAAATCCTTCGCTTTCCTGGAATCAAAAAAATGCCCCAGTCCTTTTGCATGTTGTTGTCGGGGATTAATATGAGAAAGTCTCTTTGTTGACCAAATCGCGAGTGAACAATATCCGAATCGCCAGTAAGATAATATGAGGAAAGCTCTGATGATGATGGACCATGCTGATGGTGTTGACTGGTGCATTTTCCTCCTTAGGATGGTTGATAAATGCCCTAGTGTTGAGTTGTCATTGTTTCTGAGATTGCCCCAATCTTGTTGTAAGGGTCCCAATATCAAGTTATCACCAATTTTGAAATTGCCCCAGCCTTGCTTGTTGTCTAGGATAGTTTCTTTTCCAGATGAGCTGATAAGATGTCAAAATTGTAAGAGGCTTTTGCTTCTATACCAGATAATGAACATGTCGTGGATTTGGGCTTTGATGCCCTCAATCATTATTCTTGACTTGTTTGCATAATCGGCATGGACGGTTTTCTTCTGATTTGATGAAGACTTGTGATTAAGGGTGTCGAATCTTTAAAGGTCCTCGCTGATGGTTTTCTTGGCATATCATTGTTTCTTCCTTTCTGGGATTTGTGCCAGATTTGATGGAATGACATTGAAGTGTTGTTGGGTCTTCTCCACATGGGTCGTTGACTTGGAGGGTTGTTTGGGTTTGGATATTTTTGTTGAGAGACAGATCGCACCAATGATGGTTGCCTACGTACTCTTGTATATGAGGGAGATCAGGTCTGCGTAGTTCCTGCTTGATAAGATAAACGGTTTGACAAGTGTTTGTTTGAGAATTATTTATTTGAGAAGTGTTTGTTTGAGAAGTGTTTATTTGGGTTTTTGTTTGGTTTGACCGCACCATAAATGGTTGCCTACGTACTCCCATTGATGAGGAGAGATCAGGTCTTTCGTAGTTCAGGCCGGGTGTAAGAGGTTCAACGCTGAATGTGAAAGGCAGATGGGTGTAGAAGCTTTATTGATGAAGAAGGGTGTAGAAGTATTTTTGTGGTTTTTGTTTTTGTAGAGAAAAGGTAGAAATGTTTTTGTTATTTTTTGTTTATTGCGATCGGGCCATATAGCATATGGTTGCCTACGTACTCTCGGGTATCAAGGAGATCAGGTCGACGTAGTTCGCCCCAATGAGCTGAAACATGAATGACTTGTTTTTTGATTTTTTGATTTTTCTTTTTTTTTCTTTTTTTTGGTTTTTTTTCTCTTTTTTTTTCCTTTTTTTTTTCTTTTTCTCTTTTTTTTTTTTTTTTTTTTCAATATTTACATGCATGGAAAATAAAAGGCATACTACGAAGAAATTGATATCGTCCCAACATCTTTTGGAACTCGCAACTTTATCCCCTGGATCTACATCTTCTTGGCTAGTTGATACCTGATAGTCCAGTTGTCAATGGTTATGTTGCCTTCAAGGCTCACGACAAAGGTTGCTTCTTGGTCTTGAATGTCTTCACTTATGGCCATAACTTGATCGCTTCTTGGTTCAGTACATTCCTCAGGGATGCTTGAGCTGGACCCATCGCAAAAAGGTATGAACTCTTGATTCTTTGATGGGTAGGTTTCCCCGACAACCTCACCACCTTTTCCTTCATCTGTTCCTTCACGCTTTTCCTGGGCTTGAGAGGATTCGACCATGAAATCTCCCTCAAATTGTTGTCGTATTTCTTGCAAGGAACTTTCCTTTTTTGCTTTTTCTTCCTTGGAAAGGATCAGGATTTCCTCGCATCATCCAAGGTTATAAGATCTCGGAATGTGGTTGTCATCTTTTTGGAAGATAGGATGTTGGCTGGATGTTGGGGCGGAAGAATCTCCTTTTTCATTTCCTACATTAGGATCATTCCATCTTGGGTTCTACCAGGATCATCGCTCATAGCCTTCACCTCATTTGAGCTGCCTGTCTCAAGTGGACATCTTAAGCTTTTTATTTCCTTTTTTCCTTTTTTGGTCATGGGAAATTCTATCTCCAGCTCCCCATTTTCAATTAGATCCTGGATTTTATGTCGCAAAGACCAGCATTCCTCAGTCGTATGTCCAAGTGAGTTAGAATGGTAGAGACATATCTTGGTGGAATCATAACTCTTTATCTTGGGATTTATAGGAGGCAGCAGCTTAGTAATCTTTCCTTCGCTTATCAGAAAGTATAGCATTTCTTCATTGGATTTGCTTAGAGGGGTGAATTTTTGGACTCTTGTGGAGGTTGTTTGATCTTTCTTCTTTGAGAATGCGCATTCCCCCGAGCAATTTTTCCGTTGGCTAGATCTTCTAGCAATTTTATCATCCCCTTTTCTTGGCCTTCCGATAGTTGAGTGAAAAACCGCCTCAGTATCCCGATGTTGGTGAACTATCGCCTTAGCTAGTAGATCGACTTGATTTCGGATTGTCTAACTTTTGCATTACTATGATATATCCTCCGAAGTTATCCCACTTTAGGACATTTGATCTCAGTGCCTTTCGGGGGTATTCTTCATCTTAAGAATTGGATATTTTTGCACTTTCTCGACCCGATCATGTTTACTTCCTCAGATATCGTCAAGAATGGAAGGTTGGTGTTGACATCCTGTTGATCAGGTTGCTGAACCACAATACTACCACTTTCAATCAGATTTTGAATTTTATGCTTTAAGGACCAACAATCTTCTATATCGTGTCCTGGAGACCCTTAGTGGTAAGCACATTTCTGGTTTGGATTGTATCTTTTGCTCCCTGGTTCCAGAGGTGGAGCCAGTTCGGTAATTTTCTTGTGATCCACTAATATTGCCAACACATTTTCAAGGGAATCGCCTAGTGGAGTGAACACCTGATTTTCCGTTCTTTCAAATTTTCTTTTCCTATCTGGGTATTGGTTGAACGCAGCCTGTTGTTGAGATGGAAGATTGTCTTGCATTTTCCAAATGGGGGGACTGTAGGTTGGTCTCCTAACTTACCCCAGTACAACAAGGGATACATCTTCATTGCGCTTTTATCGCACACCTGGGATCACTCAGATACTTACCAAATCAGATATTCTTGGCGACTACTTCCATGGCAGTGAAATCTTTAATCTTACTTGCCTTCAGGCCCATCTCTGCCATTTTACCGTGTTTGATCATTTCCAAGAATGGCTTTCCTATACCTACTAGGATCCTTTCGTAATATGGAGCCTCTTGGATATCAATAAATGTCATTACCATCTTAGTTTTTGTCATTGATGGAATAACATGCGCTGCTAGATGTCTCCACCTTTGGGCATATTCTCGGAAAGATTCAGTACTTTGCTTTTTGACTTTAGTCACTTGGTATCGATCTGGTGCCATTCAGGATCTAAAATCAGATCGACTTAGAAAGGCATGGGCCAATTCTTCCCAGTTATGGATTTTAGCATTGTTAAGTCGGGCATACCAGGCTTTAGCCTCTCCAGTGAGACTCTTTTAAAAAACTTCATTCTGAGGCTTTCATCTTCAGCATAAGATCCCAGTTCGCCAATGTACACTTTCAGGTGCGTATAGGGATCGCCTTCCCCATTGTACTTTTCAAACTCTGGGACTTTGAATTTGGCAGGATAACGAGCCATTGGGAATATGCAAAGATCTGAATAGGTGATACTCCTATAGTTTCCAGTCCCTTTGATTGACCGGATGGTCTCCTCCATTTGTTGGACTTTCTTTCTTATATCCCCAGTTTCTCGATCATCCCTGAGATTTGTGATTTCTTTATTGGAATGAGGTTTAGGTATCTGGGTTTCCATCTTTTTGCCAATACCCTGACTGTCCCCTGGTATGGATGACTCTGGTTGAGTGGGCATTGTTTGGCCCCAGATTCCTTCATGTGCAGAGGATTCTGTGTGGATGGGTATTTGTGCACCCTGAGTAGATTGGTGTAATTCTTTGAGCATAACAGCCAACTCTATCATTTAATAGCTTAATTTTTCGAACTCTTTGCGAGAGACAGGAGTAGGATCGGGCTGGACACTTTTATCCATATCTGACTGTGGGCTTAATGCCCTTTTAGACTTTGAACAGGAAATAGGATCAATTACTTCCCTACAAAAGACTTATGTAGTTTAGTCTTAGGGTAATGTAAATGTTATCATATTATGTCCGTTTTAGGAATATTGTCCTGCAAAAATGGGTGTTAATTGATAACATGTATGCATAAAATATTCTTTATATTTTCCATTACATAAAGATGAACATGGAATAAAATTACAAGTAAATGCTTTTACAAGTAATTGAAAATGGAAAGCATGAAGAGACTTTCCTCCGCGTTTGGTTTATCAAAGGTTGACCTATCTTAGGGTTACTCTCGCGGCTTTTTGGCATGAAGGTTCCCAGATCATCGCAATCTACTTGACGGGAAGTTAATCCGGTCTTTCAACTGGAATGAATCTAGGTGGTGCCTTTCCTGAGCCTCGTTGGAATTATTCTTCCTACAAGTCCAGTAATCAAACACCGACAGGATAACCTCATGGTGGAGGAACCACACAACATACATCCACATACAATGTGTCTCACCGTTCATGAAAATGATGACATGTGCGAAGCACTAATATCATAGATGGATATTTAGCAGTGCAGTAAGTAAAATGCATTTGTACACATTCATCATAAATATAAATGCAACATTCACACACAAGCATATAACAGTTTTGAAAAGCTTGTAATAGCGGCTTAAGCCTCTTATCGGAGTCCCAAAGCAGAGTCACCACCGTCGACGCCGATTTTTTAGTGTCCCTTTTCGTTACTTTTTCTTTGGTGTTCTCATGTTAATGTGAGATTTTTTTGAAAAAACAAGTGAAAAAGGTCCGACATGTATAATGTCGACGATTTGACTTTAAGAGTTGCCAGTTGGTGTATTTAACTGGTTGTACCAACGCAACCGAAAAATGTTTGCACATTGACCCAGTGATATGACACTGCTAAACGGGTCTGTGAAACCGAGATTCATTTGAGTTCGGGGACTTGATTATGCGGAGGGAAGGTGTTCGGCACCCCTTGACATCCGTGTTGCCACGGTGACCGCCACTTTTCAAGAAACTGTTATATGAAGGTGTGTGTGTGTGTGTGTGGATCAATGTGAAATTATTTGAAAGTAGTGATATGCCTCATTCGCACCTATATACAAAGGGTTTGAATTTATAGAAAAAATTAGTTTTTACCGGATATAGCAATGAAGTTTTGTAAAAAGAGGTTTTTTCAAACCCTGTGCTCAATAGTAATTGAGGCCTTTAATACTTCCATTTTATTATTAAATGTTCAGCTTGTTTGCTTTTATTTTCGAAATGCGAAGCATCTTTGAGAAAATAAAATACAGCAGTGCCAAACTCCTCATGGGCATGACAACCATCCAAGGAAATTCAGACACTATAGATAATGTACAAGCTGCTTGCAGCTGAAAAACGTCCATTATGGGAACCGAATCTATATTCAATGGGCTGAATCTATGATCATATGATTCCTAGGCTCACATGATACTGCAGTTTGTATGGAAAGCAATAAGCAGTTATATATACAAAAGATGTAAATATATATATATATATATATATATATATATATATATATATAGACATGATCAACCACCATGAAGCAACTCCATGGGGGATCGGAAATGTAAATATATAAAAGCGGTAAATATATATATATACGGACATGATTAACCACCACGAAGTAAACTCCAGGCAGGACAAAATGTAAATAAAGCTGTAAAAGCAATCAACTACCGTAAGTAAATTCCAGCAGATTAAATATATATATATATATATATATATATATATATATATATATATATATATATAAAGCAAGAACGCATATAGGATGTAAATCAGGGCTCATCTGATATGTCCGACAACAATTATATATATAAGTATATATATATAAAACAAGTAAATGCAACTAGGATGTAAAATCCAGCTCATCGGATATGTTCGACAACAATTATATATATAAGTATATATATAAAAGCAGGTAAATGCTCCGGATATAAAATCCAGACTCAACAGATATGTCTGACAACAATTATATATATAAGTATATATATATATATATATATATATATATATATATATATATATATATATATATATAAAAGTAAAGAAATGCTCCTGATATAAGTCTAGCTCATCGATAGAAGTCCTAACCATAATTTATATATATATATATATATATATATATATATATATATATATATATATATATATATATAAAGCAAGTAAACGCCTGCATATAAGTTCAGGCTCAATCGAGGCATAACTCAATAATATTAGTCCATATATAAAATATATACATATATATAAGTATATATATACTGTACATAAATGAAAACCATAGACCTAGGAAGTCAGGCAAACACACACAACACGACTCTCAATGTGTATAATAGTGTGTGCTAATATTAAAAGAAAGGCTTTATAGAATGTAAGAAGGCTTACGGTGTAACGCCAATATAGACTTCTATGACTCTATATGGATAAACACTCGGCTCTCACGGAAAAAAGTATAGCTATATGTGAGCTAACAGATGTTTAAACCGAGGAAACACTCAATATGGTGTGTACAAAGTAAATTGGGATGAGGGCTTCTCGCCTTTTCTCTCTTCTCTCTTCCAAATGGTGACCCCAAGGTCTATATTTATAGATCGATGGTCATAGTGTACCTACAAAGCGGTATGAAGTTACACTCGCTGGCAGTCGAGGTGTCCCCGAGCTGCGGGTCTCGTTATCTCAAGCACGTGCACTCGTGCACCGTAATATCTGCTCGAACTTGCAGAATTTCAATCCAAGCATCCGAACGAGGTATATAAGACCTTCGGACTGTTTTTGTTGAGAGTTACTCAATGACATGGGATTTGCCCTTTTTGATTCCAGGAAGATGGGTCCATGATCAAAATAGCATTCCTGGGTCTCTGTCAGGCAATTCGGTAAGCTATTTTGTATAGTTCACTCTTCGAAGTTAAGATATGGTTCTTGTGGGACTTCTTTTGAAGATATTTGAGTTGAAATGAGTTTATTTGACTTGAAGTGAAGTTGAGTCAGCAAAATGACCATTTTGCCGCTCCCGGGGTTATCTCCGGTTTTTGCACAGTTGTAGCGGGTTTTTCCCAAGGTTATCTCTGATATTATTATGTTGTTGAATCTGAATGTACTCAGGGATATCTCTGAGGTTGGAATTGATGTTGTGGTGCTCCAGGATTGCCTCTAGAGTGTGAAAAAGATGCTTTTGCCCTCCTACATAATTAGTAACAGGGGAAAAAATTTCGAGTGTCTACAAGTATAATTGAGTGACTTCTCACGTAAGCATTAATAATCAATACCGTGTGCTACTATGCAACCACGCGTATTACTATACTTTTTAACACCGGTTATTTCAATAGTTAATAGTAAAACTTCCGTCGTTATTTTCATAAAAAGATATTTCTTTCATTTTCTCATTCCGACAATAATTACGTTGTGGGGTCCACCAATGATTATGCCGTCATACGATTATTCCCTGTTAATACGAATATTCTCTGACCAATCGAATATTATATAACAACTTGCGTACTTTGCAAAATTTATAAATATTACCCACAACTATAACATTATATCAAATTCATCTTTATTCATAAAAGTTGAGGTCTTACAACCTCCCCTTCTTATGAAATTTCGCCCTCGAAATTAGGGTACATACCTGGTATGAACAATAGGTGAGGATACCTTGATTTCATTTCAGATTCTAACTCCCAGGTCATTTCCTCAACATTGTGGTTTCTCCACAAAACTTTGACTTGAGGTATAACCTTGGAGCGTAAAATATGTTCCTTCTTATCCAAGATTTTAACAGGAACCTCTTCATACGTTAAATCTTTCGCTATTTCGTCTAGTTCTAATTCAATAATGTGGTTCGAGTCTTTCACATATTTACGTAACATAGATATATGAAAAACGTTATGAACACGAGACATACTTAGCGGTAAGGCGAGTCTATAGGCCACAGTTCCTACTCGATCGAGGATTAAAAATGGGCCAATGAATCGAGGATTGAGCTTTCCATTCTTTCCAAATCTCATAACTCCTTTCCATGGAGAAACACGTAACAACACATGATCCCCAATATCGAAATCCACGTCCTTTCGATGAAGATCAACATAACTCTTTTGTCGATCTTTTGAGGTTTTTATACATTGTCGGATCGTTTGAATCTTTTCTGTAGTCATACGTACCAACTCCAGTCCCAACAACATTGCTTCACCCACCTCATCCCAACATACTGGAGAACGACACTTTCTTTCATACAACGCCTCAAATTGAGCTATGCCAATACTTGCTTGATAACTATTGTTGTAGGAAAACTCCACCAATGGTAAGAAATCGTCCTAAATTCCTTTGAAGTCAAGGACACAGAGTCTTAATAAATCTTCAAGAGTTTGAATAAGCCAAACTAAATCGTAAATCCATGCCCATAGCTTTTTGCAAACTAACCCAAAATCTTGAAGTGAATCTTGGGTCTCGATCAGAAACTATAGATACTGCCATACCATGCAATCTTACAATCTCGTTTATGTACATACGAGCAAGACGTTCAAGTGTATAAGTTTCTCGTATTAGTAAGAAATGAGCAAACTTGGTCAATCTATCAACAATGACCCAAATCGCATTTATGCCTTGAGAAACCTTGGGAAGACTAGTAACGAAATCCATGGTAATGTGCTCCCACTTCCACTCTGGAATTTCAAGTGGTTGCAATAGACCTTTCGGCACTTGATGCTCCACCTTGACAAGTTAAACACCTTGAGATAAACTCCGCGATCTCTCTCTTCATATTGCTCCACCAAAAAGTATATCGAAGATCACAATACATTTTGGTACTCCCAGGATGGATTACAAACGGTGTGTTGTGCGCCTCTATCATAATTTTATACTTTAAATCAGGGTCGTTAGGAACACAAAGTTTAGAGTTGACTCGTAGTATTCTATCTTCATCGATTCTTGCTTCTAGGATAGCACCTTCTTGCACTTTCTTCCTCATACGCATCAACTCTGGATCCATAGCTTTAGCAACCTTAACTTTATCGATTAAATTTGGTTCTACTCGTATATTTGCCATCATCACATTGGTTCCTGGAGTCTTTATCTCTATCTCCATCCTTTGCAAGCCATACAAGATGGGCCTTTGTGTTGACAATATCGCAATCGTACCCGCATATGATCTTCTACTCAATGCGTTAGCTACCACGTTCGCTTTTCTAAGATGGTATTGGATAGTTTGATCGTAATCTTTCAACAGCTCAAGCCATCATCATTGCCGCATGTTGAGTTCCTTTTGAGTGAAGAAATATTTGAGGCTTTTATGATCCGTATAGATCTCCACTTTCTCCCCCATACAGTTAATGCTTCCAAATTTTAAGTGCGAAAATAATTGCTGCCAACTCTAGATCATGAGTAGGATAATTTCTCTCATATTCTTTGAGTTGTCGAGAGGCATAGGCTATGACTTTCCCATGTTGCATGAGAACACATCCTAACCCTTTGCCTGAAGCATCACTGTAGATGACAAATCCCTCCGAGCCAGATGGTATTGTCAAAATAGGTGCTGAAATGAGTATTCTCTTCAGTTCTTGAAAACTCTTTTCACATTCCTCGCTCCAACCGAATTTTGTATCTTTCTGAGTCAGCTGAGTTAATGGAGTAGCGATTCGAGAAAATTCTTCCACGAATCTCCAATAATAACCAGCTAAGCCGAGAAAGCTACGTACTTCGGTCACTGACTTAGGTTGCTCCCAGCTTTGAATTGCTTCAATCTTTTTTGGGTCAACAGATATTCCGTGATTTGATATCACGTGCCCAAGGAATGCAACTTCCTCAAGCTAGAACTCGCATTTCTTCAACTTGGCATAAAGCTTGTTTTCATGAAGTTTTTGGAGTATCAGCCTCAAGTGTTGCTCATGATCTTCACAGCTTTTGGAATATATGAGAATGCCATCAATAAAGACAACCACGAAATGATCCAAATATTCCTTGAATACTCGGTTCATCATATCCATAAAGGCAGCAAGAGCATTAGTCAATCCAAAAGACATGACTAGGAATTCATAATGCCCGTACGGAGTTCTAGAAGCCGTCTTTGGAATGTCATCGGTTTTAATCTTTAACTGATGATATCCGAAATGAAGATCGATATTTGAAAAGAAATTGGCGCCATACAACTGGTCAAACAGGTCATCAATACATGGCAATGGGTACCTATTTTTGATGGTGACATGATTCAACTCCCGATAATCAATACAAAGTCGCATACTCCCATCTTTCTTCTTTATGAATAGAACAGGAACACCCCAAGGAGACGTACTAGGACGAATAAAGTCAATGTTTAACAATTCCTGCAGTTGGGTCTTTAACTCCTTAAGTTCAATAGGAGCCATTCGATGTGGGGCTTTGGAAATGGGTTTTGTACCGGGTTCAAGGTCGATACAAAATTCAATTTCACGCTTTAGGGGTAGGCCATGTGACACCCCTAAATCTAGGTACTTCATTCCCACAAGATTTGGTGCTCACTATCATACATTCAAACTATCTACCCAAATAAAATAATATTTAAACCATAAATCCTCCCTTTAAATAGGGTTACATCATTAAATAAAAATCTTCCCAGGTTATCTAACCTTAAACATCATTCAAGTGCAGAAATAAAACTATTACATCACATCATTAAATAAAAGTTTATCATCAAATTAAAAGTCTAACATCATAACAATAATCCAAATTACAAGTCTTCATCAGTTGTATATTTTTCCCTTTCCTTTGCTAGTTGAAGGCTCATCTACCTTCTCAACTTTAGCTGCAATAATAATATTTATGTAAGAGTGAGCAAAATAATTGCTCACTGGATATAACAATGAATCAACAGGAGAATAATAATAATAACTTCCAACGAATAGGCTCATCAAAACTGAATAGTACTCTATCAATGATAATCAGAAACTGGAATCCAAAATATGGAATATATATAACTGAGGGTCATAAGACCATGAACTATGTCCACAGTTGCAAGTAATCTTTCAACTCCAACTTTAACAGTCACAAGACTATAAGGACTCCTCGTACTTAGGGGGATCAGCCCTTCGTACAATGTATTGTGCACAAACATTTCAACGCTAAGCGTAAATTATCCCCTAAAAATAATAGGGTTGTTCATCTCAGTATTTTGAGTACAAGTCTGCACCAAAGAAAGTTTTGTTTGGATAAGCTTTCAAGGGTAATTTGAAGTTTAACGAACATCAACTAGAGGACTAGTTGAATTAATAGTGTTTGATAACACAACAGTTGATCAATAATAACATAATATGGAACAATGAATAAGTGTAAGCGAACTAACTATATCTTGAACTCATGCTTAGAAACAACTACAAAGCATAAGTATTGAATGACAATAAACCTTGCTTGAATAAAATTAAGCTAGGACCATGAATTACTGAATATACATTAAGTAATAGCAGGCTGAAAATAAAGCTTGCTCATTATTAGAATAACTTGTGTTAAGTAAATGAACTAAGATAATTCAACATTAGAAATTAGAATTCAAGAAAATTGCATTCATAGTATATGAAGGACAATAAAGAAACTTGTCTAACAATAAACAAGTTAGAATACATCAATAAATATTGGAATTCAAAACTGGTTCGAATAAAGCTTAAGTCATAGCTGGCTTGTTCAAATAACGATTAGGAATACAAGAATTCTCTTAATGAAGATTTAAAGTAAGAAACTTGCTCAACGTAAATGTAGAGTTAGAAAACTTGCTGAATGTAAAAAGAGAAGTTTAGAAACTTGCCTCGAGCATAAGCTATAATATTAAACTCACGTTCACCTACACATAGGTTTAGAACCATAATACCTATTAGATATGCTAACATACCATAACATGTACATTTCTAGCTAAACTTATCATTTTAGCACAAGTCTTATACTACTATGCAAATATTAGAAATTTCCAGTGTGTTAACCTTCACAATACTTATCTAACGTTCATTGCATAAACTAACTTATAACATAACACGTTCATCACTTATGATCACCTTTTACAAAGTTGAAATCATCAATGACATGACACGTTACTAAATTAACCTCCTTATTACATGTTTAACTCCTTAACACAACCTTAAACCAAGCTATAGCGGTGTTACAAGGTCTGCAGCAGCAGCAGACCTCCACCGTTTTAGGGATTGTAGGTATGGCGCAATTGCGCATACATACACAAGTTCGGGACCAAAAGCAGCAACACTGCTGCAGGTACTGAGACGGACGCAAAGACTAGCGATGATGAACAATAGCCGACTTTAGCCCAACAAACACAAATTTCACCCACTAAACAATGATAATGACACATAAAAATGGTATAGAACTATCACAAACATGTTTGTGAACATATTCCACCAATTAGAACAATTTAACATCAACTAAAACTAGTTTAATTTCTCATATTTCACATTTTTCATATAAAACTCAAATTTTGATATTCATCCCAAAAATCAACACTATGATTTCAATACTTGGCTAAATTGTTTCATTCAAATTATGTTATCTTCATTTCTTAATGAACTAGCACAATCAAGCCTCAATTTATCGTTTCACATATAGTTTGGCCACTAAAATTGGTACTTTTCATGAACCATATGAAAAATACATAAACTGTCAAAATTTTTACCGGTAGAACGTAATTAGCATACAAATTCTTGCTTAAACATAAACTTGAATCATCATAAACACATTAACTCACAATTATCAGTTATTTATCTCAATAATTCAACAATTTGAATTCACAGATTGTATAGAATTTTGTCGTCAAACACATATACATGTTTATAATGTAGAGATTATGGAACATACCTTCAATTGGCTAAGATAATTCTTGCTAAACCACTGAAACTGCTTGGTAATCCTTAGGCTTTCTCTCAATTTCTCTCAACTCTTAATTCTCTAAACTCTCAGACTTAGCCAAGTATGCGTAAAGAAAAACTGATGTGGCCAAACGTAAGAACAAAACTGCTAATTCTTAATACGCATACTAATTGTAATAACAGTTACAACATAAATGTATATATTATAAATATATTATATTTATTATTTTATTTTATTTTATTTATAATAATTAAAAATCAAAAATAAAAATAATCCAAAAGCCATAAGGCTTTGTTTGGTAAAACCCTTTAAATTTTAAAGAATTAATATATGAAGCCTTGTTTGGCAAAAACCACATTAAACTACTTTATTTTATTTTAATAAACAATTTTAGTTTATAATTTATAATTATATCTTATTTATTTGGATTTCCATATCCAACATTATTCAATAAATTAGTTAAACACTATATTTTAAATAAATTTCCCACTTTATCCAATGCCACAAAATTATAATTTCATTATAATTTTATTTGATAATTTAATATACCATCTTAAATTAATCACAATATAACACCTCATGTTACATTACAAATCCCTAAATTATAAATTAGTTTAATTTAGAATATTATCTAATAAATTTAAATTCATAAATATTTACTAACAACCATCACATCAATATTTATTTCATCAATTTCAACAATAAACACATCATATAAGTATTTATATTTAATAAATATTTGAAAATTACAATTTGAAATTCTGGATTGTTACATCCTTCCCTCCTTACAAGGATTCTGTCCCCAGAATCACAACTCAAACAATCAAATCGTCACATTCTCCCCTCCTTAGAAAGATTTTGCCCCCAGAATTACAACTCAAACAATTAAATCGTCACATTCTCCCCTCCTTACAAAGATTTTGTCCCCAGAATTGAAGACACAGACTAAACAAATAACTCAGGGTAATTCTTCATCATATCAGCTTCGAGTTCCCATGTAGCTTCTTCGACATTGTGGTTCCTCCATATCACCTTCACAGAAGGTATCACTTTATTCCTGAGCACTTGTTCTTTCCTGTCGACTATCTGGATAGGAATCTCCTCATAAGATAAATCTTTACTGAACTGTAATGGTTCATATTCGATCACATGCTTGTAATCGGGTTTATACGGTCGCAACACCGACACATGAAAAACACTGTGCACATGCTCTAATTTTGAAGGTAAAGCTACCTCATAAGCTACCTCTCCCACTCTTCGCAGAATTTTGAAAGGTCCAATAAACCTTGGGCTGAGCTTTCCTTTCTTGCCAAAACAAATTTTCCCCTTCCAAGGAGAGACTTTCAAGAACATAAAATTTCCTACTTCAAATTCACGACTCTACCTCTGTTAATCAGCATACTTTTTCTGTCGATCTTGAGCAGCTACCAATCTTGCTTTGATGAGTTTGATAACTTCAGCAGTCTGTTGTACCAGTTCTGGTCCTAGCAGTTGACGTTCACCAACTTCATCCCAGCATAGTGGAGTTCTGCACTTCCTGCCGTATAACACCTCGTATGGTGGCATACCAATGCTTGCATGGTAACTGTTGTTGTATGCAAATTCCACCAACGGTAGATGATCATCCTAGTTTCCTTTGAAATCCATGATGCACGCTCTAAGCATATCTTCTAGCGTCTAGATTGTTCGTTCGCTTTGCCCATCAGTTTGCGGATGATATGTTGTGCTCATCTTCAGTTGCGTTCCCATGCATTCTTGTAGTCTCTTCCAGAAATTTGATGTGAACCTCGGATCTCTTTCTGATACAATTGACACTGGAACTCCATGTCTTGAGACGATCTCTTTAACGTATAGCTTCGCCAGCTAGTCAAGATTAAATCTAATCTTTATTGGCAAAAAGTGTGCAGATTTTGTCAATCTGTCCACTATCACCCATATCGCATTGTATCCTTTCTGAGTCGTTGGAAGACCTACTATAAAATCCATTGTAATATGCTCCCATTTCCATTCTGGTATCTCCAACGATTGAAGTAATTCTCTTGGTCGTTGATGTTCAGCTTTCACTTTCTGATATGTCAAGAACTTTTCCACTCATTCTGCAACGTCTTTTTTCATATTTGGCCACCAAAAATGTCGTCGTTAATCTTGATACATCTTTGTACTTCCCGGATGAATCGAATATCTTGAATTATGCGCTTCCGTCAAGATTTCTTCTTTAGTATCCTGAACTGCTGGAACCCAAATTCGTCCCTCGAATCTTAGCATTCCCGCAGTATCGACCTGGTACTTCACTTCTTTACCCTCGACCACGCTTTCCTTTATTTTCTTGCATTCTTCATCCTGTAGCTGAGCGTTCTTCACTTTGTCCACCAAGGTTGGTCTAGCTTCCATCTGATACAATTTGTCATCGGATTCTTTTGGAAATTTGATTTCCAACTCTAGCCTTGCCATTGCTGTAATGAGCTCCTCCTTATCGGTTAACAGCATCAATTTTTCTCTGCCTTTCCTACTCAAGGCATCTGCAACCACGTTTGCTTTGCCTGGATGATAAAAGATCTCGCAATCATAATCTTTTATCAATTCCATCCATCTCTTTCGCCGCATATTCAGGTCCTTCTGTGTGAAAATATACTTCAAACTTTTATGGTCTGTATAGATCTCACACTTCTCTCCATAGAGATAATGTCTCCATATCTTTAGTTCAAACACAACCGCCGCCAACTCTAAATCATGAGTTGGATACCCTTTCTCGTAGACTTTTAGTTGCCTTGATGCATACGCAATAGCCTTATCGTTCTGCATAAGGACACAACCTAATCCTTTGTGTGAAGCATCACTATACACCACAAAATTTCCTATATTTTCTGGCAATGACAAAACAAGTGCCACACTAAGCGTCTTCTTCAGTTCTTGAAAACTTTCTTCACACTTCTCTGTCCAAACAAATTTTACAGATTTTCTCGTCAATTTCGTCAACGGAATAGCAATCTTAGAAAAATCTTGAATAAACTGTCTATAATATCCTGCCAATCCCAAGAAACTTCTCACTTCTGATGGAGTTCTTGGTTGTTCCCAATTTATCACAGCTTCAACTTTTGATGGATCCACCGAAATTCCATCCTTGTCAATTACATGCCCAAGAAATTGTACACGTTCCAGCCACAACTCACATTTAGAGAATTTTGCGTACAACTTTTCTTTTCTTAGCATCTCCAGCGTCAGACGTAAATGTTCCACGTGTTCTTCTTGAGATTTGGAGTACGCCAGAATATCATCGATGAACACCACCACAAACTTGTTCAAAAATGGTTTAAACACCATGTTCATCAAATCCATGAACGCTGCAGGGGTGTTTGTCAAACCAAAAGACATCACTAAAAATTCGTAATGTCCATACCGAGTTCGGAATGTTGTCTTCGTTACATCCTCCTTCCTCACTTTCAATTGGTGATACCCACTTCTCAAATATATTTTTGAGAAATATCTAGCACCCTTCAATTGATCAAACAAGTCATCTATTCTTGGCAATGGATATTTGTTTTTAATAGTGACTTTGTTTAGTTCTCTATAATCAATGCAAAGATGGATTGACCCATCCTTCTTCTTCATGAATAACACCGGTGCTCCCCACGGTGACACACTCAGCCGAATGTACTTCTTATCCAACAGCTCTTGTAGTTGCACCATTAGTTCTTTCATCTCTACCGGAGCCATTCTGTACGGGGCCTTTGATATTGGAGCGGTTCCTGGCGCTAAGTCAATCACAAATTAGATCTCTCGGTAAGGCGAAAGTCCTGGCAAATCCTCCGGAAACACGTCTACGAATTCCCTAACCACTGGTATTTCCTCCAGTTTCACACCCTTCTCCTTTTGAGTATCGACTATGTAGGCTAAGTACCCTACATAGCCCTAACTCAACAACTTCTTGCCCTGCATCATCATCAAACATCTCATTTGTCTAGGTGATTTGCTACCATAAAAAACTACCTTTGACGGAGTCATAAGGTTTACACACTTCTTTTGGCAATCAATTATCACTCCATAATTGAATAACCAATCCATTCCCAAAATAACATCGAAATCTCCGAGTTTTATCGGAATTAAATCCACTGTCATAATATTCCCCATTATATTCACCCTACAGTTCTTGTATACGAACCTAATAGGAATTACCTCCCTATTCGCAATTTCTATGCTTAAAGGGAAATTCAACTCTTCACTAGGTATTTCTAATCTCTTATTAAATTCATCAGATATAAACGAGCAGGTAGCACCCGAATCAAATAATACATATGTATTTATATCATTGATTGGGATAATACCTGACACGACATCTTTTGATTGCACCGCGTCCTGCATCATCATATTGAAGGTTCTGGCTGTGGGCTTATTTGATTATGTTGGTCCAGCAATAGCCAGCGCACCTCCACTAGCATTTCCCTTGCTTCCATTTGCCTCACCAGATCTCTTCTTAGGGCATTCACGAGCAAAGTGATCCTTGGACCCGCACGTGAAGCAAACATTCTTCTTAGGTTGAGTGCAATTTGGGGTGATGTGACCCTCCTGGCCACAATTGAAGCATACTCATTTCCCCATCAAGCACACACTTTTGTGGAACTTTCCGCATGTAGCACATGCTTTGAACTTCTTCGTTTGCTGGTTTCCTTGCTGATTTCCAACTCCCACATTCGCATTCCACTTCCTCTTCATATTGTTGTTGCCATTTCCACCGTTACCACCACCACTATTCTTAGCTTCACCTTCACTCTTCTTCTTTATCTGCTATTGGTTGTGTTTTGTTACAACTTCGCCTCCACTCTCAGCAAGAATTGCTTTCTCCATTACCGCTGCAAACGTCTTCAGTTGGAACAAGGAGACCCTACTATATAGCCAGGGCTTCAGTCCCTATTCAAACCTTTTCGCCTTGTGTTCGTCTGTGCTGACTTGATATGGCGCAAACCTAGCCAGCTCGTTGAATCTGGCGGCATACTTAGACACCGACGTTGTTCCCTGCTTCAATTCCAAAAACTACACTTCTAGCTGACTCTTTGAACTTTTTGGAAAATAGGTCTCAAAGAATATTTCTTTGAACCTTTCCCAAGTCATTACCCCTTGACCTCCTCGGGTTTTATTGGCTTGCCACCAATAACTAGCCTCTGCTTTCAACATGAATGTTACAAAAGCAGTCTTCTGATTCTCCTCTTCCCCGGCAACATCGAAAACTTTCTCTATTTCCATGATCCAGGTCTGTGCTTCAACCGGATTCATGGACCCATGAAATTCTGGTTGTCCAACCGCCTTGAAATCCTTAAACTTTATACCTTGGTTCTGAGGTTGATTCTGCAAAGCACCCATCAGTAGCGTCACTAGCTGCTGAACAAGGTTACCTTCCACATTATTGTTGTTGGTTTCCTCAGTGGTTCTCTGTCGGGGTGGTTGACGTCTTGGAGGCATTTTCTGTTAAAATACATCCATTAGATTCTATTCAACCTTTTAAGTATTATATACTTAAGTTGTACATAAAAAAATTTATCACATAACACATATCACTTTGAATAAAACAATAACTTTTATTCATTCATCATCTTTTAAAAACATCAAAACAATAGCATCACTGCTATTTACATTACTTTTCTAAACTATAACAGTTGCAGGACAACATCATCAACATCTATCCCATTGGTTATATTATACCCATGATTTATAATTTATTAACTCCCTAATCACATATCAGGCACATTCCTTACAATGTTCTACTAAGATACTGTGTAGCCTTACGACACTCTTCCTCCATAATTTGAGTCATTGTTCGGCAATCTAAAATGTATGATGGTAGTGTCTCGAACTGAATAGGATAACACATGACTTGATCTTGAGCTCGATTGATCACGATGTTGAATACATTGTTCATCTCCTCCATTTTCATCCTCTTTGCTTGTGCGTCCCTCTCTGCCACCCTGGCTCGTTGATAAGCTTCCTCATGCACGTCTTCGGCTCTTGCCCTCTTGGTAGATTCCTCCTTCAGCTTATTCTCCAGTTCTATAATCTTCTCCACCAGTTGCTCGTTTTCCCCTTCCGTGTGGATCAGCTTCTCTTCAACGTTGTTCAGCCGTTCTTCTCGATCCTGGATCTCGCCGTCCTTCTATGCCATCGAGGTCTGTTGTTCAGCTACTATCTCTTGTAACTCCTCGACGATATCTTGAAGTTCCACATTGCGGTCATACACCTCGTCGTACATACAGGCAGCTATCAAGTTAAGTGGAATCTCTTCCTCCTCGTTCTCCTCATCCTTCTACTGTGGCAGCTCAACTGGGTCCTCCTCATCCGTCTCTATCTCATCCTCCTCATAAAGTAATCTCTCTCGCTCAACATCATGATCGACTTGAATCGCTTTCTCGTGGCAAGTGAGTTGTTCCCAAATCACTTGAATATCTCGAGGCTCCTCCTCAAACTGACCGGATCGGATCCTCTATATTAGCCATCCTGTCAACCAAATTTTAAGTTTTAATTACTAATCATTACTACTCGACACTCACGAGCACATAAGTTATAATCACATACGCACATAAGTGTTTTATTACTTTCTCTTTCCTAAAACTCGATAAGAGTTTATCATCACTATCTTTTCAAAGGTTACTTCCTAAGGCTTTTCCCCACCTAAGGTTCATATCCTAAGGCTTTGATACCAACCTGTGACACCCCCAAATCTAGGTACTTCATTCCCACAAGATTTGGTGCTCACTATCATACATTCACACTATCTACCCAAATAAAATAATATTTAAACCATAAATCTTCCCTTTAAATAGGGTTACATCATTAAATAAAAATCTTCTCAAGTTATCTAACCTTAAACATCATTCAAGTGCAGAAATAAAACTATTACATCACATCATTAAATGAAAGTTTATCATCAAATTAAAAGTCTAACATCATAACAATAATCAAAATTACAAGTCTTCATCACTTGTACATTTTTCCCTTTCCTTTGCTTGTTGAAGGCTCGTCTACCTTCTCAATTTTAGCCGCAATAAAAATATTTATGCAAGAGTGAGCAAAACAATTGCTCACTGGATATAACAATGAATCAACAGGAGAATAATAATAATAACTGCCAACGAATAGGCTCATCAAAACTAAATAGTACTCTATCAATGATAATCATAAACTAGAATCCAAATTATGGAATATATATAACTGAGGGTCATAAGACCATGAACTATGTCCACAATTACAAGTAATCTTTCAACTCCAACTTTAACATTCATACGACTATAAGGACTCGTCGTACTTAGGGGGATCAACCCTTTGTACAATGTATTGTGCACAAACATTTCAACACTAAGCGTAAATTATTCCTTAATAATAATAGGGTTGTTCATCTCAGTATTTAGAGTACAAGTCCGTACCAAAGAAAGTTTGGTTTGGATAAGCTTTCAAGGGTAATTTGAAGTTTAACGATCATCGACAAGAGGACTAGTTGAATTAATAGTGTTTGATAAAACAATAGTTGATCAATAATAACATAATATGAAACAATGAATAAGTGTAAGCGAACTAACTATATCTTGAACTCATGCTTTGAAACAACTACAAAGCATAAGTATTGAATGACAATAAACCTTGCTTGAATAAAATTAAGCTAGGACCATGAATTACTGAATATACATTAAGTAATAGCAAGCTGAAAATAAAGCTTGCTCATTATGAGAATAGCTTGTGTTAAGTAAATGAACTAAGATAATTCAACATTAGAAATTAGAATTCAAGAAAATTGCATTCATAGTATATGAAGGACAATAAAGAAACTTATCTAACAATAAACAAGTTAGAATACATCAATAAATATTGGAATTCGAAAATGGTTCGAATAAAGCTTAAGTCATAGCTGGCTTGTTCAAATAACGATTAGGAATACAAGAATTCTCTTAATGAAGATTTAAAGTAAGAAACTTGCTCAACGTAAATGTAGAGTTAGAAAACTTGCTGAATGTAAAAAAGAGAACTTTAGAAACTTGCCTCGAGCATAAGCTATAATATTAAACTCACGTTCACCTACACATAGGTTTAGAACCATAATACCTATTAGATATGCTAACATACCATAACATGTACATTTCTAGCTAAACTTATCATTTTAGCACAAGTCTTATACTACTATGCAAATATCGTAAATTTCGGTGTGTTAACCTTCACAATACTTATCTAACGCTCATCAGATAAACTAACTTATAACATAACACGTTCATCACTTATGATCACCTTTTACAAAGTTGAAATCATCAATAACATGACACGTTACTGAATTAACCTCCTTATTACATGTTTAACTCCTTAACACAACCTTAAACCAAGCTATAGCGGTGTTACAAGGTTTCAGAGCAATGAAGCAGACTCACCTGTGTCTTAGGGGCGAGGTATGGTATGGCGCAACTGCGCATACACAAGCTTCGACCCAAGCAATAATGTGGTATTTGGTACATGACACAGACGCAGAGACAATACGATGAACAATAGCCAAATTTTAGCCCAACAAACACAAATTTTACCCACCAAACAATGATAATAACACATAAAAATGTTATAGAACTATCACAAACATGTTTGTGAACATATTCCACCAATTAGAACAATTTAACATCAACTAAAACTAGTTTAATTTCTCATATTTCACATTTTTCATATAAACTCAATTTTTGATATTCATCCCAAAAATCAACACTATGATTCCAATACTAAATTGCTTCATTCAAATTATGTTATCTTCGTTTCTTAATGAACTAGCATAATCAAGCCTCAATTTACCATTTCACATATAATTTGACCACTAAAATTGGTACTTTTCATGAACCATATGAAAAATACATAAACTGCCAAAATTTCTACCGGTAGAACGTTATTAGCATACAAATTCTTGCTTAAACATAAACTTGAATCATCATAAACACATTAACTCACAATTATCAGTTATTTATCTCAACAATTCAACAATTTAAATTCACAGATTATATAGAGTTTTGTCGTTAAACACATATACATGTTTATAATGTAGTGATTATAGAACATACCTTCAATTGGCTAAGATAATTCTTGCTAAACCACTGAAACTGCTTGGTAATCCTTAGGCTTTCTCTCAATTTCTCTCAACTCTTAATTCTCTAAACTCTCAGACTTAGCCAAATATGCGTAAAGTAAAAAACTTGTTCAACATAAATGTAGAGTTAGAAAACTTGCTGAATGTAAAAAGAGAAGTTTAGAAACTTGCCTCGAGCGTAAGCTATAATATTAAACTTACGTTCACCTACACATAGGTTTAGAACCATAATACCTATTAGATATGCTAACATACCATAATATGTACATTTCTAGCTAAACTTATCATTTTAGCACAAGTCTTATACTACTATGCAAATATCAGAAATTTCCAGTGTGTTAACCTTCACAATACTTATCTAACGTTCATTGCATAAACTAACTTATAACATAACACGTTCATCACTTACGATCACCTTTTACAAAGTTGAAATCATCAATGACATGACACGTTACTGAATTAACCTCCTTATTACATGTTTAACTCCTTAACACAACCTTAAACCAAGCTATAACGGTGTTACAAGGTCTGCAACAGCAGCAGACCTCACTTTCTCAGGACAGGGTATGGCACAACTGTGCCATACACAAGCCTGGGACCCAAGACAATTGCGCCATTTTTGCCTTAGCACCATAAGTATCAGAGCTGCGTCATGCATGACAGACGCAGAGAGGCGGTGATTTAACGAAGAGCAAACTTTAGCCCAACAAACACAAATTTCACCCACTAAACAGTGATAATAACACGTAAAAATGGTATAGAACGATCACAAACGTGTTTGTGAACATATTCCACCAATTAGAACAATTTAACTTCAACTAAAACTAGTTTAATTTCTCAAATTTCACATTTTTCATATAAAACTCAATTTTTGATATTCATCCCAAAAATCAACACTATGATTTCAATACTTGGCCAAATTGTTTCATTCAAATTACGTTATCTTTGTTTCTTAATGAACTAGCATAATCAAGCCTTAATTTACCGTTTCACATACAATTTGACTACCAAAATTGGTACTTTTCATGAACCATATGAAAAATACATAAACTGCCAAAATTTCTACTGTTAGAACGAAATTAGCATACAAATTCTTGCTTAAACATAAACTCTAATCGTCATAAACACATATAATCATAATTATCAGTTATTTATCTCAATAATTCAACAATTTGAATTCACAGATTATATAGAATTTTGTCGTCAAACACATATACATGTTTATAATATAGAGATTATGGAACATACCTTCTATTGGTTAAGATAATTCTTGCTAAACCACTGAAACTACTTGGTAATCCTTAGGCTTTCTCTCAATTTCTCTCAACTCTCAATTCTATGAACTCTCAGACTTAGCCAAGTATGCGTAAAAGAAAACCGAGCGATATGCAAGTAGAAGAATAAAACTGCTAATTCTTAATATGCATACTAATTGTAATAACAGTTACAACATAAACGTATATATTATAAATATATTATATTTATTATTTTAATTTATTTTATTTATAATAATTAAAATTCAAAAATCAAAAATAATCCAAAAGCCATAGGCTTTGTTTGGCAAAACCTTTTAAATTTTAAAGAATTAATATTTTTAAGCCTTGTTTGGCAAAACCACATTAAACTCCTTTATTTTATTTTAATAAACAATTTTAGTTTATAATTTATAATTATATCTTATTTATTTGGATTTCCATATCCAACATTATTCAATAAATTAGTTAAACACTATATTTTAAATAAATTTCCCACTTTATCAATACCACAAAATTATAATTTCATTATAATTTTATTTGATAATTTAATATACCATTTTAAATTATTAATCATAATATAACACCTCATGTTACATTACAAATCTTTAAATTATAAATTAATTTAATTTAGAATATTATCTAATAAATTTAAATTCATAAATATTTACTAACAACCATCACATCAATAAAATATTTATTTCATTAATTTCAACAATAAACACATCAAATAAATATTTATATTTAATAAATATTTAAAATTATAATTTAAAATTCCGGATTGTTACAGGCCAGGAAGTTCTTCAGGGAATACGTCAGGAAATTTATTAACAATAGAAATATCATTCAAATTTGACGTATTTTTATTTAAATTTGTGACATGGGCTAAGAAAGCTTGAGATCCGTTTTTCAATAAACGAATAGCTTTATGGGTTGAGATGACAGTGATTGATTTTAATAGTTTGGCTGCTTGAATTCGTATAATAGGTTGGTTAGGAATATGAAAGCTAACAACCTTACTAAAACAATCAATTTTCGCATGATGAGTAGTTAACCAATCAATCCCTAGAATTACGTCAAATGCAAGTATTTTCAATGAAATAAGATCGACAAGTAATGTGAGGGTACCGATTTGAACCAAACAAGACTTATAAATAATGGATGTAATAAAGGTTTCTCCCAACGGAGTTTCAACAGATAAGTCAAAGTCTAATTTCTCTGAAGTCAAATTTAAACGTTGAGCGCAAGTAGGAGAAATAAAAGAATGGGTAGAACCGGTATCAAATAAGGTATAGACTTCGCTAGAGTTTATGATAATCTTACCCGTGATGACCTCGTTCGAGTTCCTTGCTTTCTGGGAGGTTACGACAAACGCTCTCCCTTGAACTACTGGTTTTGACTTTTCTGGAACGGCCTTTGGTGCCTCCATCCCAGCTAGACTTGGCTTCCCTGAATGATAAAATCGATCTAGGTGACATTCTCTTTCACAATTGTAACACGTTTTGGACTGCTGCGCACAGTTTGGACTGATATGTCCCTCCCCTCCACATTTGAAGCATATGATAGGTGGTCGTTCTCCTTCCTTAACAACGGGTGTTGATGCTGACGTCTTTCCATCGTTGTTGAATCTCCTCTTCTTGAAATGTCCATTCTTATTGTCTTGGCCATGATTACCACCTAAGTGGTTACTATTTTTGGCATGTTGATTCCATCCATGTTAGTTGTCACCGCTTCGATGACTGCTACCACTATTATTATCATTTTGTCGGCTGCTCTCTCTTGGTTGAGTTAACTCGTTATCACGCTTCAATAACTGAGCCCTATTTACAACATCTGAATACAAACACAGTTTGTGAGAGATAAGGTATTGACGTATCTCGGGTTTCAAACCTCTTAGAAACATCCACGTCATTCTCTCTGCATTATCAACTGAGTGGGACGCAAACCAGGATAACTCGGCAAACTTGGCTTCGTACTGTGACACGGTCATGTTGTTTTACTCCAGTTTAATGAACTCTACCTCTTTCATGTGACGAATACTTTCGGGAAAGTACTTGTCGTTGAACAGTTCTTGGAACTTCTCCCAAGACATCTTCAGTGCGGCAGGTTGAGTACGCTTTTACAGATTCCCACCAGTAATCTGCCTCTGCTCGCAACATGAAGGTGGTAATGGGAACCTTTTACTCCTCGGAGCATCCCAAGACATCAAATATCTTGTTGATCGGCTTTATCCACGTCTTCGCCTTAAGTGGTTTTGGCTCTCCAAAAAACTCCGGTGGTCCCAGCTCCTTGAACTGTTTAGCGGTGACCATCCGAGAGTTGCCAATGTTTCCACCTGCATTTTGGACAGGAACCTCTCTCGCCTGATGTTGCATGAATTGCATAAAGCCTCTGAACATTCCATCGTTCATCATTTTATCGGTGTTGTTGTTTGCATGAGGATTGTTGCCTTCCTGATGCACACTATCCTGATTATTGATCTGTGGTGACTCAACGGTCTCCTGTGCTCCATTGATATTCTCAACATTCTTAGATGTCATTTTCAAATACTGCCACAAAACAAGGGTTAATTGATATGTCACATATTATCCCTATACTCTGACCGACCAATTAAATACCAAATAAACTTAGGTATGTCATACAAGCGAAGGAATTCCCCGTCTCTCCCCTCCTAGTTCTTGTCTCACATCTCAGCCAGGGATCATATCCATAAGCTTTTATACCAACTGTGACGCCCCCAAAATAGGTATACATCACCCATCTTGAGTCGCCAAATACATGGTACAAAATTCAAATACAACTTAATAATACAACTGTCGTGTAAAATACAACAAAACATAAACTGAGAGTTCTAAAACGAATATTGTCCTCTAGACAGTATTCAAACTCAAATGGAGTCCTCAATACATTTATTATCACACTATTTCACAGAATAGTAAGGACTACTAATGCTATCATCTGGACCGTCATTCCGTTTCCCGACTAGTCCCAGCTATATTCTCATTTCCTGAAGAGAATAATGAAAACAAAGGGTGGGCTCAACTAGCCTAGTAAGAAATATTATGACTAAGATAATGCAGAATAAATTATCGTTAGCCTTCAACAGTGTTAAACTGATAAAATATAATAAACATCAAGTTTAACTGCAGCGAAACAAGTAATCCATTAGAAGAGTCAAGTAGAGCATGATATCTACTATCTTCTATGATTGAAAAGGTTTTTCATCACTTTTATCACTGAGACTCAGCTTAATAAATAATCCACATCATCAAATCACCCCTGCACTACGGCCAAGGATATTCTTTAGTATCACAACCACAAATTATCCATGCACTACGGGCCAAGGATATTCGTGTATTCATCAATGGTCATGATCATGCCAACAACTGTCCATCAATGCACTACGGGCCAATGAGGACTTTTACCACATCATTTGTAACATTACGGTCATGATTACACCGAATAATCCCTGGTCATAATCATACCAAGTCCATCTATGCACTACATGCCACAGATGACTTTTAATATAATATAAACATTAGGATGATGACAATGATATAAGAATTCAATAAAACAAGTTCAAGGATAAATTTTTAAAGATTTATAATTTAATTTATCCAGAAATCAATAACATCCAAATTGTCAACATGATACTGCTTTGTAGAGTAAAATTCAAGAATAATATTGTACCAAAAATAATTTGGACCGAAAACGAAACAATTTTTTATCTTGAATAGTACCCCGGGTGAATAGTACTCGAGTGAATAGTACCCTGTAAATAGTACTTCGAGAATAGTAACCCCGTGAATAGTACTCCGACATGAAAAAGTTAAAACTTATCAAGAATGCTCAAAATTATATTTTCATGAAAAGATACTGGATGAAGCGCAAATATCAAGGATATTCTACTAATTTCATGGAGTTTAGAAGCCAAAACTTTAACAAAATGAGTATAGAATTTGAAATCTGAAACGAAATAATATTACTTACATACTACAGAGTATGGAAGAAAATATTATTTCAAGAGAATATTGAACAAAAATAACATCCCTTACCTTGAAAAAAAGAGTATTCCTACTGGTATATCGGAGATATTCTTGAAGAAAACTTTCACTATTTTCTAAACTCAAAGTTTTCAAAAACTCGAAGGAAATACGCTCAATATTATAGAAGAAGAATTCTCTGATTCTGGTGTAATTTTCAATTCTAACAAAGCATCCTATTTATAGGAGAATGGAAAGGATTCTATTTGGATGCATAGTTAAGGAAAAGTCACAGGCACAACTCTTTGGCTGAACGTTTGAAAATTTTTTATTTACTATACAGCACTATACAATAAAATATTCTAATAAAACGAAAACTTTAAAAATATATTATCTATATATATTATATATTTTATATATATATATATATAAAATATGTCAAAAAAACTCACGGGATGCACTCCCTTGATTTCCACCCCATTCCCCACCTTATCATATATATATATATATATATATAATAACAATGTATCCCCCTGTGACCCTAAATCTTCTCCTCCCACTTTTCTTTCAACACATGTGGGCCCCACATGTGGCCCCACTTTTATTATATTAAATAATTTCTACCGATTATTTTAAAAATGGGTAAATGGGGGGTCAAAATAATAAGCCAATTTACAACAAATACTTCATAAAAATCCTCTCAATATTTTTAACAACATTTATTCATCATTATTATAATTCACAATATTTAACAACCAGGTCATTCCCAAGAAAGAGGGGGCTTTCCAATAAGGATTTCTCCCTATTGACGCGCAATTATGTGACCAAACCTCTCCTTGACAGAACTTCTAGACATCGTTAATATTGCAATTAATAATATTAATAACTTTGTCGTCTCAATTATTGATTTAATAATATAAAATATTATGCGGATGATAATTGTGATAATAATTGAATCAATAATATGAGAGATATGATGCAAGCAATTCTTGTAGCAATAATTGAGTATAAGCGAGTGACTTCTCACGTAAGCATCAATAATCAATACTGCTGAGTGTGCTACTATGCAACCACGCCAGTATTACTATACTTTTAACACCGGTTATTTCAAACAGTTAATGGTAAAATTTCATCGTTATTTTCATAAAAGATATTTCATCGCTTTTTCTCATTAACAATAATTACGTTATGGGGTCCACAAATGATTGTCTTGTCGCACGATTATTCCCTGGTTAAAACGAATATTCCCCGACCAATCGAATATTATATAACAACTTGCGTACTTTGCAAAATTTATAAATATTACCCACAACTATAACATTATATCAAATTCACTCCTTAAGATTCAAAAATAATATTTATAAAAAATTCATCTTTATTAATAAAAGTTGGGGTCTTACATATATAATCTCATTTCACAGTTCAAAAATAAATACTTGATCCGAAGTTTGAATAAACGAACATAGCATTTTAATTTAAATGGAAGCCTTAAATAAAACATAATGAATTTTGAAACCATTCATTTAGGTATTCGAATAATTAATAAGACATACATAAAAATAACGATAATTTTAAAATCACTAAATAGTTCGGAAAGCCACTTACCTTGATATTGCGAAACACGAAATTAAAAGTGAACTAATTCTTTGAGTTTTCTTCTTTTCTTCTTTTCTGTTCTGCAATACTCCAAAGACAAATAATTTTTACGTTCTTCTTTCTCTCTAGTTGTTTAAAATATATCTAATTCCTTTGCAAAATATGTTACCAAGTAAAAGAGTCCTTTTAAAATTAAAAGTTTGTTACAACTTAAATGACTTATCTTCTCCTTATAGGTTTTAAATTAGTAAAATGAATTATTAGTTACACTTCTATTATCTAATTATATTATTTTATTATCTTTTATCCTTTTTTTAACTGGATATTACATTCTACCCACCTTAAAAGAATTTGGTCCTCCAAATTTGAAAAATAACAATTCTAAAGAAAACACGAATCTGATATAATCAAGAAATTCATTATCTAATTACTAAACGCAATTAATAACAGAGTTTCATTCCTTAATTTTAATTTAAAAATTCTTTAATTTAGTCAAACTATTACCCCTGGTGGCGTGCACAACAGTAGGCACTAGTGCAGTCTAACTTTGGGCCTCGCCAGCCTTGGGCTTCACCATGCCAAGCCAGGCTGTTGACTTTTGATCTTCGTGCCGTAGGCGGTGCCTTGGTCATTTGGGTTGTGGTGCAGGCTGAGCCTATGTGCCGTGCCCAAGTCCATGTCAGACCAAGGCTAGGCCAAGCCCAAGGCTTTGGCTGGTCTGGTCCCTTTTTTTTAATGTTACATATTAAATATTAAAAATAAAAATTATAAAATAAAAATTAATAAATTTTGTAAAAATGATGCAAGATTTTGAGGTTTATTTTATTTTAGCATTGTACTACACACCAATATAAGTTGAATGATTAGAACAAAATAAATATATTCATCTTAAATTATAGAAAAATTTTATTTAGATGTAATCGGATAATAAAACAAATTAATTTCTTAAATATATGTGTAATTATCTACTATGCACTTCGTAGAAAATATTGTAGATTACCTAAATATTGTAGATTACACTTTATTTTTTGAATATAAAGTTAGTTTCGATTTTATTTTCTTATAATACGTACTAGGATCGATTGGACATATATTTTGTAAAGTTTAAACACACATATATCTTTTCATTTATGGTCATTAAACTCTTACATGGTTCTATCTCAAGTATTAATTTTAGTTAGTTTTCTAATTGCTTTATGAAATTTTTATTTAACCCGGTACAACAAAATAACACGAAAAATAACCAAAATCATAAATCCCCCAAGAATTTAGCATATCCAAATTAATGAAGAACTTGAGTATTTACATGAAATTAACTTATTATTAATATTTAATATTAAAAATTAGTTTATTGATGTATTAATTAATGTTAATATTTAACATTAAAGTAACAAAGAATATTAATAAAATTTTATTATTAAATATTAGTAATCTAGTATTTACAATAAATTAACTTATTATTAATATTTAATCAACTAAGTAACTAACTTATTATTAATATTAAATATGCTAACTAGTTATATTCATTGAAGATGTATATTAATTAAATGTATCTACATGAAATTAAGAATAAATAATTAAAATTTTAAATTTTATTGATGTATTAATTAAAACTAATGTATTATAATTTATAAATTACAATAATGAATAAGTAAAAATTTATACTTTCTTGATGAATAATTATAAATTTAAAGTTTAAAAATTATAAATAATTGGAAAAAAATCATGTGGGAGTTTCAGCCAAAGGCTAGGCTGTGCAAAGCCGGAGCCTTTGCTTTTGCCAAGCCAGCGATTTTTGTCTAAAAAAAGTGGTCTTTTCAAGCCTTCCATGTCAGATCGACCGGCCAGAGGCTAAGCCATGACTAAAGTTAGGCTTTGACCGAAAATGGCCCAAAGCTGAGCCAAGGCTGCCATGAGCCTCGGGCCTTTTGTGCATCCCTACCCGCAGGGAATTCCCAAAATCACACCCTAGAGAATATGTAGGTTTTTCAACCCAACACATTGTGAGGGCCCATTGCTTTAATATCACCTCTGTAACACCCTGAACCTGATATAGTCCCGAAGTGCTACACGCTGCAAGCCCAAAGGCCCGTAAGGCAACAATATCAATAACACGCAACCTTAACAAAACAACTCAACAATAATCTTAACTTAAAACCCAACAATAAATATATTTTAAATCAATCTAAATGAAATACCAATAAATACCACATTCAAATAACGGAGACGCATCTCCTCGAAACTAAGAGTTTTGTCAAAATCCATCAGCAAAATAAATAATATCTAAAACTAAACTCTAGCTATTCCAAGCGTATCAAATAAGTGCTCAGCTTTCAACGATAGGACCTGCAAAAATCTGTAAGGGGTGAGCGATGAAGCGCAACAAGTAGCAATCCTCCCTATCTAGTCGAATCAAGTACAGTTTGCAAAACATTTTTTTTTCAAAATAATTTTTTGTTCAATAACAATAGTACACAAGCTTTCAAAACTAAAACAATTCAAAAATTTATTTCAATATATATCATATATCATTTAATCCACAGCCTTAGCGACTAAGGTTACAATAGTCCTATAACACGACCCAAAAATTTGATAACGTTATGGCACCCTACTAAGGTATCTATAAAAATGCACGCTCCCCGAAGGGCATCTAAAAGGTGTATGCCTTAGTAGGTCCTATATTAGCTATAACGATTGAGAAGTTTATAATTTAATTTAAATATTTATTAAATTAAATAAATATTTTAAATAATTTATTTATTGAGGAAAATAAATAATTAATGAATTGTTGTGAATTAATTTAGTAACTAAATTAATTAAAGTTAATTGAATTGAATAATGATAATATTATTTGAAGGATTTAATTTAAGGAAATAATTAAATTAAATCAAGTGCTTAATATTTAAGGAAATAATTAAACTAAATGAACTGTTTAATAATAAAGGAAATAAATAAATTAAATAAAGTGATGTTTCTAATTTATTAATTAAATTAGATATATAATTATTTATTAATTATAAGTATAATTATAATGAGATTATAATTATTATTAATTATTGTTAATATAAGTTATTTGAATTAATTAAATTAATGGTGTAACATGAAACTGTATAATATAAATAATATATAAATAAATTAGTTTAGGGGATAAAGTGGTAGCGAAACAAGGCCTTGTGGCCTTTGGATTATTTGAACTGACGTCTTTTGTTTTTTATAACTGAAGTACGCGGGTTAGTGGGAGTCAGTATATGTTTACGCATTTTATTTTTTTAAGGCTAAACTAAGAATAGAGGGTTGAAGGAAACAAGAGAGAAAAACACAACAGAGATTGAGAGTGAGAGCTTGAGAGAATTTTCTGAGATTTCAAGAGGAAGGAGAGGATTGCTAAACCTTGTTGTCATCTTTTGCTAGCCAATAATCAAAGATTAAGGTATAACTAATTCTAATTTTCAGTCCTGTGATTTTCTATTCTCTGAAGTTGGTATTTGTTGAATTGTTGTACAAGATGTTGTTGATTATATATATGTATACTCTTGATAAATTGGTTGGTTATCATTTGTTATTGTATATCGGTTATCAAATTCATGTAAATTGGGTGTAGGAAGAAAAAAGAAAAAAAATCACAGTGTTTATATTCATATAACATGGCTTAGAAAGTACAAAATTTCATGCTTAATATGTGTTAGAATCTGCAATTTGATGTTAAAATATGTTTGTATATTAAGAAACGAAAGCGGCGTAATTGGAATTGCGTCAATTGGTTGAGAAACGAATTCGTGGCGATCGAATTCGCTAAAAGTGTCAAAATTGAAGAAATTTGGAAAAACTATGGTTTTGATTCCTCAAAATGATGTATATGTGATGTTTTGTATATAGAGTGGTGTATAGCATGCTTAACTAGGATATTCCAAAGTTTTAGATGTTGAATTTGGGTGATTTTCTGTGGAATTAGGATTTTTTGGCCTATACTGAGTCTCGAGTTCGCTGTTCGCAAAATGAATCTGTCATGCCATGCATGCCTGGCTGGGCCATTGCTTCCGCTGTGGTATGCTTGTGTTTAGTTTGGCCATTGATGTCATGTGAACAGCTCTGTGCTGTCTGTGCAACATACAGTGCTTGAACGCTGTTATCCCAAATGTAAAATTGGCGGCAAGCACTTTGTGGTCGGTCGGACCAGTCTTTGAAATGATATGAGATAGTTTGGAAATTGTTAACTTATCATAATTTAATGGTTTGTAAAGGACCTAAAACATGTTACAAGGCATAGTAGTGTGTTGTAATCACAATGTTGAAACTATAGATTATGAATTGGTAAGTTATGTGATGAACCAAATGTGATGTTTTCAAAAGTTAAAAATAAATGATAAGGTTTATGTTAATTTGTAGTGAGATTTCAGATTCGTTAAGGATGTTAATCAACATGATTAGAAATTAGGATAAAGTTATGATTTTAATGGTAGGTTAAACCCATAAAGCTAATATTAATACAACTAATTGTTTTTGTGATTTCAATGATGTATGTAGGGTAATTGGAGATTATTTTACATTTGTGTAGCTTACAATCAAGGTAAGTTTTCTAACTCTATCTTGTTATTATTGAGCAAGTTTCTAATCCTTATCTCCTTACAGTTGAGCAAGCTTTCTAACTTCATTCTTTTCATATTGAATGCAAGTTTCCATTCCTATATTATTATTGTTCAAGTTCTTAAAATTGAGCAAGCCTAATCTATCTTGAATATGACTGTACAAGGTTATCAAAGTCAAAGATTGAATAACAACAATATAATTGAGTAAACATGATATATATGCACAGAGCTATATTTAGAAGAATTAGAACAATCTTCTTTGAATCAATGTATTAGAACAATATATGCTTCGAATGATAATAAGGAAAATAAATCTGTTGCATTAAACCTTCAAGTAGTAAGCAAACCTTTATTGATTAAATTAATCTATAATCGAATAGTGTTCTAAAATTCTAGAAAACACTAATAAGTTAGTTCCGAGCAAACTTTCTTTAGTGCGTAAATTCTAAATTCAAGTTGAGACGAACAACCCTAGCATAGGGGATTTTGTACGTGTAACGTTTAGATGTTTTGTGCACAATACAAGGTACAAAGGGCTGATCCCCCTAAGTACGTTAAGAAGGGTTTATATAGTCTAAATGACTGTTAAGGTTGAGGTAATAATACCTAAATACCGGAGACAATGTTCTTGGTCTTAAGACCCTCAGATATTGATTTCAAACTTCTTTTCTATTTTGATTCGTAGAACAAGTTCATTATTGTTCAGCCTTCGTTGTTCATTCTCACGTTGTTATCGTTACTATTTTCTATATCAGTGGGCATTTGTTTGCTCACTCTTGCAATTAACACTGCAACTAAAGTGGAGAAAGTCGATGAGCCGTCTACTAGCAAAGGAAAGGGCAAGATGTCCAAGTGCTAATAATTTATTGAATATAGTTAAATGTTTTACTTTATGAGACTTGTTTTAATATGTGATGTATTCCGCAAACTTATGTAATAATTTGAAGGTTAGATTACCTGGGATTATTTTGAGATAATGATGTAACCCTTAAATGGGAGAGATTATTGTTTAAGTTATTTAAATTATGTCTTTATCCTTTATGATTGGTAGTTAGATGTAATGGTTTTGGATAGTGAACACCAAATTCTGTGAAAATGGAGTACCTGAATTTGGAGGTGTCACATTAGCTCCGGAACTAAACATAATCAATAACGGGTTCTATACATAGTCAGACTGAGGATTTCAAAATCTTTTCTAAATATTATCTATATTCTAAATGATACTTTTTCACAGTACAAAATCATATAATCTCATTTCACAGTTCAAAAATAAATACTTGATCCGAAGTTTGAATAAACGAACATAGCATTTTAATTTAAATGGAAGCCTTAAATAAAACATAACGAATTTTGAAACCATACATTCAGGTATCCGAATAATTAATAAGACATACATATAAATAACGATAATTTTAAAATCACTAAGTAGTTCGAAAAGCCACTTACCTTGATATTGCAAAACACGAAATTAAAAGTGAACTAATTCTTTGAGTTTTCTTTTTTTCTGTTCTGTAATACTCCAAAGCCAAATAATTTTTACGTTCTTCTTTCTCTCTAGTTGTTTAAAATATATCTAATTCCTTTGCAAAATATGTTACCAAGTAAAAGGGTCCTTTTAAAATTAAAAGTTTGTTATAACTTAAATGACCTATCTTCTCCTTATAGGTTTTAAATAAGTATAATTTATTATTAGTTACACTTCTATTATCTAATTATATTATTTTATTATCTTTTATCTTTTTTAACTGGATATTACAGTTATCATCTATAAATAAATTTTAGTGATCAAATTCATGGAATTTTGTTTCAAGAAGAAAATTTAAGTTTATAGTGAAAATGGCTTATTTGAGACCAAAATATATGTTCAATTCTTATTGTAATCTATAAATTGATTTGAGAATATGTTAGTATGTTGAATTACAAAATAATAGCAATTGAAATGGTTTAATTTGGTTAAGAAACAAATATTTGGTGATTGAATTCGATAAATATGTTGGAAAATGAAGAAAACTAGTAAAAACATGATTTTAATCCTTAAAAGTTGATTGTGTATGATGTTTATATTATTAGAATCATGATATGCATGATTAGTGGTGCTGTTAGTTAGTTTATAGCTTTTGGATTTGCGAATTTCTACTTTATTAGGGAAAAATTGGGTTGCTTGGGAATGAATTGTGAAGCAGGGTATGCAGTCTGCAGTTTCATACTGCATCTGCCAGATCTCGCGTCGAGTAGAAAGTATAGAAACGGCCAAGCAGATATGCTTCTTTGAACGTTATGGGATTTGAGCATCAACAGCAATGCTGCCAATTGCTAAGGTTTGGGGTAGCACAGCTGCACCCTCCCTTGAGTAGAAATAATTTGTTTTTTTTAGTTTCAGTCCATGAGGTGTTGTCCTAAGCTAGTCTAAGGTGCATGATAATGTGTTAAACATGTAACGAAGTTCCATAACAGATTGTAAACATGTATTTGATGATTTTAGATTGAAAAGATAATGACATTGAAAACTTGAACTTGTTATTTGATTAAGTCTTGAGATGTTATTTAAGCGTTATGATGCCTAACTAGATTAATGATTTCAAGCCTGTAAATGGTGTCAGTGATTGGAATATGAGATAGGATAACAAGATGAAATTTATTGAGAATTAAACCTATAGGTTTAATGTTAGTTTAACTAATCGGTATTGAGATTTCAATGGTATATGTAGGGTATTTGGAATATGTTTGTTATAACTGTGTAGCTTACACATGAGGCAAGTTTCTAAACCTTATTTCTTTATGAAGAGCAAGACTTTTATCGTATCTTGTTTATTACTGTTATACAAGTATTTAAATCTTACTTTTCACTAAGCAAATTTCCTAATCTTGAACTAGACATTTTTTGATTCAGATGGCTCAAGTTCTTTATTCTTATTGAGCAAGCTTCTAATCTTTGTTTCTTATTAATTCAAAGATTGAGATGTTCATTATTTCGAACGAGACTTTCTAATTCCTTTGAAGATAGTCTATTGAATATACAATGTTTTATTCTAATATATATTGTTGTGATTTCATTCTTGTCTTAAACATTTTTACTCAATACCTAGTTATTGTATCGAACCTCGAATGGCTAGTGAACCTTTATTGAAATGACTAGTCCATAGTTGATAAGTGTTCTAAATTTCTAGAACCATTGTTAAAGTTAATCAAAACAAAACTCTCTTTGGTGTGGAAATCCTAAGTCAAACCGAGATGAATAACCTTAATATAGGGGATTATGTACACGTTAGCGTTTAGATGTTTGTGCACAAAACATGGTACGAAGGGATGGTCCCCCTAAGTACGAAAAGAAGGGTCCGTATAGTCTAACGATCGTTGAAGGTTGAGGTAGAAATACTTAGTAACCGGGGACATAGTTTATGGTCTTAAGACCCTCAGATATTAATCTTGAACTTGTTTCTTAATCTTGATTCAAAGAACGAGTTCTTTATTATTTCAATATTTGTTGCTTACTTTTATGTTATTGCTATTTCCACCATTATATCTGTGAGCAATTGTTTGTTCACTCTTGCATTTAACACTGCAGCTAAAGTTGAGAAAGTTGACGAGTTGTCTACTAACAAGGGCAAGGGAAAGGGCAAGGGCAAGGGGAAGATGTCCAAATGATGAAGACTTGTTTGATTTTATTTAATAGAATCTATGTTGTGAAACTTATTTAATTATATGATGTATTCCGCAGACTCATGTAATAATTTAATGGTAGATTACCTGAGATTTGTTTTAAGTTGATGTAACCCTTTAATGGGGAGGATTATTGTTTAAGTTATTTAACTTATGTCTTTATCCTTTATTATGGGTAGTTAGATATAAATATTTTGGATAGTGAGCACCAAATTCTGTGGGAATGAAGTAACTAGATTTGGGGGTGTCATAAAAACAGCCTTCATTACTCCCTAGGGAACCTTCTATTATAGACGCTTGTCATTCGGCCTCATCAATGGCGGTGCTACCTATCATTGAGCCATGATGGCTCTTTTTCATGATTTAATGCACAAAGAAATAGAAGTCTATGTGGATGACATCATCGCCAAATCCCGGAGGGAGGAGGACCACATAGACCATCTCAAAAGGCTTTTCAACTGATTGTGCAAATACAACTTGAAGCTAAATCTAGCCAAGTGTGCCTTCGGTGTCAAGTCAGGAAAGTTACTGGGATTTCTAGTGAGCCATAAAGGCATTATGCTGGTTCCTACCAAAATTTAAGCCATCATTGAGATGCTCATGCCCCGGACAAAGAGGGAAATATAGGGATTTTTGGGGAGAATCAATTTCATCATCAGAATCATCTCCCAACTCACAGCAACGTGTGAGCCCATCTTCAAGTTGTTAAGGAAAAACTCCTCCAAGAAGTGGAATGAAGACTGTCAAAAAGCCTTCTTTTCCATCAAAGAGCAATTGGTCAAAACTCATGTCTTGGTACTTCCAAGGGACAATGTTCCCATATTTGTGTACCTGTCAATCAATGATAATTTCATGGGTTGCTTGCAGAGACAAAAAGATGATAGAGGCAAAAAAAGAGCTATTTATTACCTCAACAAAAGATTCAGCAGCAGCGAGCAAAAGTACACCTTGATTAAAAAGAGTTACTATGCATTAGCATTGACTTCCATGAGATTCCAACATTATCTCCATGGTCACACAACCCATCTCATATCCCGTATGGATTCTCTGAAGTATGTATTCAGTAAACCAATGTTAAATTGTCGACTTTCCAAATAGTAGTTGACCTCCAACTATTCGACATCATCTACGAGACTCAAAAGTCTGTTAAAGGTCAAGGAATTGCGGATCAACTAGTTACATCACCATCAGGAGATTTCAAACTCTTGGAAACATATTTTCCTGATGAAGGGGTAATGATAATTCAACAAAACCGTCAAGATAATATAGTCTGATCGTGGAAAATGTATTTTGATGGAGCTGCAAACCTGGAAGGTGCCGGAGTAGGGGCAGTTATGGTGTCTACTTTGGGAGAATAGTACCTCGTTGCTATCAAGTTAAAGTTTATCAACACCAACAACGCATCAGAGTACAAAGGTAGTATAATGGGGTTGAAACTGGCCCAATCCATGGGTGTCAAACGGTTAACTATCTTTGGAGATTCCGAGCTGGTAATCAAACAAACCACTAGGGTCTACCATACCAAAGAATTGCATTTACTGCCTTACCATCGGCAAGTTATTAAGATGGCTGCGGAGTTTGAAGAAATATCATTCCTCCATATTCCTCAGAATAGAAATGACTTTGTGGATGCATTAGCAACCTTGGCCTCCTTGATCAACATACCTGAAAAAGGATACATTCAAAATATCAAATTCGCAAGCCAGAAGGCACCAGTCTATATAAATTACATCGGAGAAGTATCAAATGAACTGCCTCTCATCCAACACCCTTGGTACCATTCCATCAAAGAGTATCTGCGAGATGGATCTACGCCCATTGGGGCAAGTCAAGTTGATAGAAAGCAGATCCATAGAATGGTTATATAAGCGGATATGAACTCTATAAAAGGGATGTGGGACTAGGCCTTCTAATATGCCTAGACAAAGACCAAGCCCAGAGACTTATGGATGAAATCCATGGTGGAGTATGTGGCCCACACATGAGCGGTCCTTTACTTGTTAAGAAGATCTTAAGAACAAGGCATTATTGGATCACTCTTAAAGCTTATTGTGATGATCACGTTAGGAGATGTTATCAATGCCAAATTAATGGAAATGTTATCCACGCTCCTCCAAGGGAACTCCACAATATGAGTTCACCATGACCCTTTTCAATGTGCAGAGTGGACGTGATCAGGCCAGTCAAGCCCAAAGCCAACAACAATCATCGGTTTATCTTTACCATGATCGACTACTTCACCAAGTGGGTAGAAGCGACCTTTTTTCCCAAAGTCACCAAAGAAGTGATCATTGGTCTCATCAGAAATAATGTAATTTGTCAATATGGACAACCAGAGGTGATCATATCAGACAATGCCAAAAATCTCAACAATCTGATGCAGGAATTATGCAACAAATTCCACATCAAGCATCTCAACTTCGTCATCTATCATCCAACGATAAATGGTGCTATTGAAGCGGCTAATAAGAATATTAAGAAGATCATGCAAAAGATGTCTGCCAAAAACAAAGGATGGCCTGACTTGTTGCCTCTGACTCTGTTAGCCTACAGAACGTCAATGTGCACTTCCACTGGGGCAACTCCCTACTCATTAACCTATAGCATGGAAGAAGTTCTCCCCATAGAGGTAGAAATGGAGTCCTTAAAAGTATTGATAGATGCTCAAATGGAGGAAGATCAATGGTTGCAAGATCGGTACCATCAATTATCTTTGATAGATGAGAGGAGGGCCACATCCATTTTCCATGGTCAATTATATCAATAGAGGATCACTCGATCCTATAAAAAGAAAGTTTGGTTACGGTAGTTCAAAGAAAATGACTTGGTCTTGATGAAGGTTCTTGCCAATCAAGATCAATTTAAAGGAAAGTTCGCCCTAAATTGGGAAGGTCCTTTCATTGTCAAGGAGGTATTAATGGGAGGAGCCCTAAGATTGCAAGAAATGGACGACGAAGAATATCCCCAGCTTATCAACTCAGACACCGTGAAGAGGTATTATGTCTGAAGTTACCTGCAAACCAGCATCCTAGTTCTGGATCATCAATCCATCAATCAAGTCAATTCAGGTTTACAAAACCTTTCCAACCGCATCAATTCAGCATCAGGCTTGAACTATGCAAACCTGATCTCCCCAAACACCGGAGTATGTAGGCAGCCATCCATGGTACGGTTTAACCCCTGCGAAAATCAAAAAAACCCTTCACCACATACAAATTTCAAACCATTCAACATCAGGCTGGAACTATGCATACCTGATCTCCCCCAGACACGGGAGTAGGTAGGCAGCCATTTACGGTGCGGTCTAACCACAAAAACAAAAACAAAAATTCAAATCCCTTCAACATTTTTAACCTTTTCACGCTGGGTTTGAACTACGCAGACCTGATCTCCCCTCATCAATGAGAGTACGTAGGCAACTATTTACGGTGTCGTCTCACCCCTACAAAATCACAAAACCCTTTTAATGGTTTTGTGATCATCCATTCAGCTTTTCAACCTTTCAAGCCAAACCATAAGGATGGAACTACCTGGTCCCCCCTCATCAATGGGAAAAAATCGGCGACCATCTGTGGTGTGGTCAAACCACATCTCATCGGCTCAGACCACAGAGATGGAACTACTTGGTCTCCCCTTATCAATGGGAGAAAATCAGTGACCATTTATGTTGCGGTCAAATCCTCAAAGAGAAACACCAAGCCATAAAGATGGAATTACCTAGCCTCCCCTCATCAATGGAAGAAAACCAGCGACCATATGTGGTACGGTCAAACCCTCAAAGAGGAAAGCCAAAACCCTCTCCTCAAACCCCAACCACATTCAAAAACCAGTCTTAAAACACAAAAGAACTGGGAAACCCAAAGATCAACGATCCATTCTAAAAGATCCTGGGACATCTCGATGTCCATCCACCAAAGAGGAGTTCAGAATACATCAAGTACACACGTCATAGAGAAAATGGAAACTATCAAGCAAGTAACAAGGCATATCTAAAAGGGAAGTGAATCAAAACATATTTCCTTTCCATATAATATTGTTTGATATATACAATATGTCCTGTACACGAAAAAAATGTCTAACCTAGTCTATGCAGGAAAATAAAAGCTAATCTACAAACTTGTGGACAAGCGGGCCACTAAGTCCAACATGGCATCCCTCTCAGAAGATGGAGGTGAATCTATGAGCTCCTGCCCCAAGGTATATGTGACACCTCCAAATCCAGGTACTTCATTTCTACAGAATTTGGTGTTCACTATCCAAAACAATTACATCTAACTACCCATAATCAAGGATAAAGACATAACTTAAATAACTCAGACAATAATTCTCCCCATTAAAGGGTTACATCAACTTAAAACAATCCCAAGTAATCTAACCTTAAATTATTACATAAGTCTGTGAAATACATCACATAATTAAATAAGTCTTATAACATAGATTCAATTAAGTAAACTCAAAATAAGTCTTCATCACTTGGACTTGGACATTGTGACTACCCATAATAAAGGATAAAGACATAACTTAAATAACTTGAATAAACATCTTTCTCATTAAAGGGTTACATCAACTTAAATCAATCCTAGGTAATCCAAACTTAAACTATTACATAAGTCTGTGGAATACATCACAAAATAAATTAAGTCTTATAACATAAGTTTAGTAAATAAACTACACAGGTCTTCATCATTTGGACATTTTGCCCTTGCCTTTGCTGGAAGACGGCTCATTAAATTTCTTAACTTTAGCTGCAGTGTTAAATGCAAGAGTGAGCAAACAATTGCTTACTGATATAAAGAGTGATAATAGCAATAATTTAAGAGTAAGAAATGAATACTGAATAAATAAGTTCAAGATTTATGGCTGAGGGTCTTTAAGACCATGAACTATGTCCCAAGGTTATTAAGTATTTATACTTCAACCTTTAATAGTCATTAGACTATACAGACTTTTACTTTCATACTTAGGGGGATCAGCCCTTCGTACCATGTATTGTGCACAAACATCTAGACGCTAACGCGTACATAATCCCCTTGTTAGGGTTGTTCATCTCAATTTGACTTTAAGATATCCGCACTAAAGAAAGTTTAGTTTGGAATAGCTTAACAGTGATTCTGGAATTTTAGAACACTCGTCAATTACAAATTTGACCAATCAATAAGAGCTTGCTTGCTATCCGAAGGTTCAACACAATAATATAGAATTGAGCAATGATACTTAAGTCAAAGATCGATTAATGACAATATACAATTGAATAGATTTGGTATATATGCAAAGTGTTACATTCAAAAGAGTTAGGAAATCTTATTTGGAACAATGAAGTTAATCAGTTTATGCTTTGAATGACAAGAACAATTATTAGGAGCTTGCTCAATGTAAATACAAGGTTTAGGAAACTTGCATTATAATATTACATTAGAAATATGAAACTTGTTCAATGTAAACGAATTAGAACACAAGAGCTTGCATAATCATAAACAAGATGGAACCAAGAAATTTACTCAACATAAGATTAGAGTTTAAGAAACTCACATTTATTATAAAGAGAACGAAGTGTGGAAACTTGCCTCGTGCGTAAGCTATACAATTACTACAAACATTCGTCAAATACCCTGCATATATCATTAAGATCACAATACCAATTAGTTATATTAAAACTAACTTCATGGGCTTACTTCTCATTTTAGTTAAGGCTATAGTCTCTAAATTAAGACCAGATTATTTTAATCATTCGTGTACCATGAATCCGCAATCCTAATTATTTAACAGTACCCAACATGGTGATTTCATATCAACACAATTTCTCATGATATCACGTTACAAACTTTCAGAACTTACTAGTTCATAATCTTTAGTTTCAACATTGTGATTACTATATGTTATTACGTCTTATAGCATGCATGCATTAGGCCATTTTATAATCACTAAAATATGTTAAGTTAACATTCTCCAAGCTATGTTGTTAATGAGTTCTCCTTTGGGTCTAATCGACCATTTGGCACTTTGCATAGCGCCATGATTACCTTTAAATCGGCGTGTTGCGCTATGCATGCGCCCACCCGCTCGACACCGAGAACCGATTTTGCGAACATTTAATTTAGACTCTATTCTAAGTTAAAATTCCAATTTCACGGTAATATGAATAAGCCCACACACTATAAACTTAACTAAAGCCTTATAACATCTACAATCAAGCATTCTAACTCCCAAAACAACTTACATAGCCAAATTTAAAGGATTAAAATCATGTTTTTACCAATTTCTTTATATTTCAATACTTTTAGCAAATTCAATCGCCAAACCTTTGTTTCTTAACCAAATTACACAATTTCAATTACGTTGTTTTTGTTACTTGATAGACTAACACAATCTACAATCAATTTACAGATTCTATTAAGGATTGAACATTAAATTTTGGACTCAATTAAGCCATTTTACACACGTATGCACACTGTTAGTCTAATTTTCTTTTTTAAACCCAATTTCACAAATTTGATTACTTCAACATCACTTATGTATGACAATTATCAGATTACATGAATATATAATCAACGTCTCAACCCTATTACAGCAAAAATTCTAATTCACATAGATATTACAAAGCAAATAATTGTAATTTAGAATATGTTATACCTTAATCCTTTGCTTGCAAGATGATGATAACAAGGTTTAGCAATCATTCTCCTTCTTCTTGAAAAAATTACAAAGAATTTCTCTCTCAATTTCACTGTGTTTTCTCTCTTCCTCACTAAACTCTCTGTGTTTTTCTTAGTTAGCCTTAGGAGAAATACGCATAGTTATAAACTGATATGGCTTTCCCCTCACGTACACTTCAGTTAAAAAAACTAAGTGCCTATCAGTTATGTTATGCCAAAGGCCATATGGACATGTTTGGCTACACAAAATTCCTCTCGTTTTTAATTTATTTTGATAACACTTATATTATATAGTTCTATTTGTCACATACTTATTTAATTAATTTTTATAACTTATAATTATAATTATTATAATTATTATAATCTTCATTATAATTATACTTATGCTTACTAAATTATTACATATCTAATTTAATTATTAGATTAAGCTAGATTATCATTTTATTTAATTTAACTATTTTCTTAAATATTAAACAATTAATTTAATTTAATTATTTCATTAAATTGAATCTTCAAATAATAAAATTACCATTAATCAATTTAGTTAACATATATACTCAACTTAATTATCACACTATAATTTCATCAATTATTTATTTGTCTTAATAAATAAATTAATTAAAATATTTATTTAATTTAATAAATATTTAAAATAAATTACAAAATTCTCGTTTGTTACATCCTTCCCTCTTTAAAAGGATTATGTCCCTAGAATTATGACTCGATAAATTTATTCGTTACATTATTCCCTTCTTAGTAGGATTCTGTCCCCAGAATCGCTATACAAAATCAAGCAAATAACTGAGGATAATTTTTCATCATAGCATCTTCAAGTTCCCACGTAACTTCTTTAGCGTTGTGGTTTCTTCACATTATCTTAACAGAAGGTATCACTTTTTTCCTTAGTACTTGCTCTTTTCTTTCGATAATTTGAACAGGGACTTCTTCATATGACAAGTTTTTTTCAAACTGTAATGGTTCATATTCTATAACATGCTTTTAGTTAAGCTTATATGATCTTAACATTGAAACATGGAAAATGTTATGAATATGTTCTAATTCCGGAGGTAAAGCTACCTCATACACCACTTTACTAACTCGTCGCAACACTTCAAAAGGTCCTATAAACCTAGGGCTTAGTTTTCCCTTTTTAAAAACCAAATTTTCCCTTTCGAGGGAGACATTTTCAAGAAAACAAAACTACCGACATCGAATTCCCGATTTTGTCGATGTTGATCGGCATGCTTCTTCTGTCTATCGTGTGCAGCTATCAATCTTGTCCGAATCACCTTGATGATCTCGACAGTTTGTTGTACCAATTCTGCACCTAGCAGCTAACGTTCACCTACCTCGTCCTAGCATAACGGAGTTCTGCATTTCCTGTAATACAACGCTTTGTAAGGCGGCATGCCAATACTTGCATGATAACTATTATTATACGCAAATTCAACTAACGGTAAATGGTTATCCCAATTCCCTTTAAAATCCATAATACATGATCTGAGCATATCCTCTAACATCTAGATGGTTCTCTCACTTTGTCCGTCGGTTTGAGGATGATACGCTCTGCTCATTCTCAACTGCGTTCCTAAGCATTTTTGTAGTCATTTCCAGATATTTAACGCGAAATGTGGATCTCTGTCTGATACAATGGACACCGAAACACTGTCTCTAAAAATAATTTCCTTCACGTACAATTTTTCCAACCAATCTAGGTTAAATCTAATCTTGATTGGCAGAAAGTATGATGATTTCGTCAATCAATTAACAATTACCCAGATTGCATCGTAACCTTGCTAAATCATTGGAAGACCTACCACAAAATCCATTGTGATATGCTCCCATTTCCATTCTGGTATCTCTAACGGTTGCAACAATTCGCTTAGCCTTTGATGTTCAGATTTAACTTTCTGACACGTTAAGCATTTTGCCACACATTCAGAAACATCCTTCTTCATATTTGACCACCAGAAATGATGTCTGAGATCCTGGTACATTTTCGTACTTCCAGGGTGAATTGAATATCGTGAGTTATGAGCCTCACTCAGAATTTCCTCTTTAATTTTTGGTACTAGCGGAACCCAAATTCTCCTTTTAAATCTAAGTAACCCTTCCGAATCAACTTTAAATCCGTCTTCCTCACCTTTAGACACTTTATGTCTTATATTTCCATAATTTTCATTCTGAAGTTGTGCGTTCTTCACTTTATCTACCAACATTGAACTGCTTCCCATCTGGAACAATTTTTCATCTGATTCTATCGGATATTTAATTTCTAACTCCATCTTTGCCATTTCTGAGACTAGCTTCTCCTGACTAGTCAACACCATTAACTTCTCCCGTCCCTTTCTTCTTAAGGCATCGGCTACAACATTCACCTTTTCGGGATGATAGAAAATCTCGCAGTCATAGTATTTAATCAACTCTAACCATCTTTTCTGTCGCATATTCAAATCTTTCTGTGTAAAGATATACTTCAGACTTTTATAGTCGGTATATATCTAAAACCTCTCTCCATAAAGATAATGTCTCCAAATTTTCAGGGCAAACACCTCTGTAGCCAACTCTAAGTCATGATTCGGATACCCTTTCTCATAATCTCTCAATTGACGTGATGCATACACAATAACTCTGCCATTCTGCATAAGGACACAACCTAGTCCTTTATGTGATGCGTCACTATACACCACAAAATTCCCTGTATCATCGGGCAATGATAACACAGATGCTGAACTCAATCTCTTCTTTAATTCTTGAAAACTTTCCTCACACTTCTCCGTTTAAACAAACTTAACTGCCTTCCTAGTTAAATTCATCAACGGAGTTGCGATCTTGGAAAAATCTTGAATAAAATGCCTATAATAACCTGCCAATCCCAAGAAACTTCTTACTTCTGACAGTGTCTTCGGCTGATCCCAGCTTATTACAGCTTCAACCTTAGATGTATCCACCGAGATTCCATCCTTTTCAATAACGTACCCAAGAAACTATACACATTCTAACCAAAACTCAAATTTTGAGAATTTAGAGTACAACTTCTCTCTCCTCAATGTCTCCAACGTCACTCTTAAGTGTTCAACATGTTACTCCTTGGTCTTGGAATACACCAATATATCATCAATAAACACCACAATAAATTTATCTAAGAATGGTTTAAACACCCTGTTCATCAAATCCATGAACGCTGCAGGTGTATTGGTTAAACCAAATGACATAACCAGAAACTCGTAATGACCATACCGAGTTCTGAACGCTATTTTTGGTACATCCTCTGGCCTCACTTTCAACAGATGATAACCACTCCTCAAGTCTATCTTTGAGAAATATCTTACCCCCTTCAGTTGATCGAACAGGTCATCGATTCTCGGTAACGGATACTTATTTTTAATCGTGACCTTATTCAATTCTCGGTAATCAATGCAAAGCCGCATCGATCCATCTTTCTTCTTAAAAAACAACATCGGTGCTCCCCATGGCGATACACTCGGCTGAATATACTTCTTGTCGAGTAATTCGTTCAATTTCACCATCAACTCTTTCATTTCTGCTGGGGCCATTCTGTATGGGGATTTAGATATCGGGGCCATTCCTGGCACTAAATCAATCACAAAGTCAATTTCTCAATCTGGCAGTAGTCCAGGAAAATCGTCAGGAAATACATCTGCAAAATCTCTAAAGACCAGTATCTCTTCTAGCTTCGCCCTCTTCTTCTGTGTGTCTACTATGTAGGCTAAGTATCCTACACATCCTTGTCTTAGTAACTTTTTGGCTTGCATCACTGTCAGACAACTTGCTTGTCGAGGTGACTTGTTGCCATAAAACACCACCTTTAACGGAGTTATAAGGTTAACACATTTCTTTTGGCAATCAATTATTGTCCCGTAATTGAATAACCAATCCATTCATAGTATAACATCAAATTCCCCAAGTTTTTGGTATCAAATCTACCATCATCTCGTGACCCTTTATAACCACTCTACAATTCCTATATATAAAACTAACAGGAATCACTTCCCTATTCGCAATTTCTATGCTTAAAGGGAAATCTAATTCTTCCTGAGGCAAATCTAAGTTCTAAGCAAAATCATCGGATATAAATGAACAAGTAGCACATAAGCATTAATACTATTAATCAGAATGATATCTGACACTACATCCTTTGACTGCACAACATCTTGCACGGTCATATTGAAAATCCTTGCAGTAGGTCGGCTTGATTGCGCTGGTCCAGTGATAGCTAATGTACCAGTGCCATTTTTTCCTTTTCTTCCACTTGCACTTCTAGCTGTCTTTTTAAGGCAATCACGAGCCATGTGATCCTTCGATCCGCAAGTGAAACATGCTCCCTTCTTTGGACTAAAACAGTTTGGTGCTATGTGACCCTCCTAGGCCAAAATTAAAACACACCCGCTTTCCCTTCAAACACAAACAAATGTGGTTCTTTTCGCAGGTAGTACAAGCTTCAAACTACTTCTTTTGTTGACTTCCTTGTTGTCTTCTCGTATTTGAGTTTTCATTCCATTTTCACTTCTGACTGATACTTCCATTATTGTTTCCACCAACCTTATTTTCATTCTCATTCTTCCTCTTCTTTTGTTCTTAATTATATTTGTTTAAGGTATCGCTTCCACTTTCTGTGATAATTGCCTTTTCCAGTACTGCCGCAAACGTGTTTAGCTAAAACATTGAAACCTTGCTATACAGCCAAAGTTTCAATCCTTGTTCAAACCTTCACGCCTTACGCTCATTAGTATTGACTTGGTATGGAGAAAACCTTGCCAGCTCATTTAACTTTGCAACATACTCCAGCACAATCATGGTTCCTTACTTCAATTCTAAGAATTGAACTTCCATCTAATTTCGAGAACTCGTCGGGAAATACATCTCAAAAAAAATTTCTTTAAAGTTATCCCATGCTATTAGTCCCTATCCCCCATGAACCTTATTCACCTGCCACCAATAGCTAGCTTCATATTTCAACATGAACGTTACGAACGCGGTTTTTTGATCCTCGTTGACTCTAGCAACGTCGAACACCTTCTCTATTCCCATGATCCAGGTTGGGCTTCAACTGGATTCATAGACCCTTGAAACTTAGGCGGTCTAACTGCTTTGAAGTCTTTGAAAGTCATGGCTTGAGCTTGCGGCTGATTCGTAAGTGCTCCCGTTAATAAAGTCACCAACTGTTGAACCGGGTTAGCGTTGGCCTCGTTATTAATGTTAGTAGACCCCTCAGGAGGTGGTTGTTGACGTGGTTGTCTTCTTCTAGGAGGCATTTTCTGTTAAAATATACACTTATTAGTTCATTACTCAACTTCCTGAATATTTAAAGTTTAACTTAAACATTCTAAAATTAAAACTATAACACATAACATTCCAATAAACTTTAATATTTTTATTCATTCATAATTTCCCAAAACATAATAAGGATAACATCTCTGCCATCAACATCCACTTTCCTGAACTAAACAAGTTTCAGGACTACATACTCATACAACCCCTTTATTTATCTCAAAATAAGGGATTTACAATTTATTTATCCACATACTTAATCTCATATTATTGTTATTATTCTTCCTATCTTGGCATATTAAGACGTCAAGAGGCTTCCCTACGTTCTTCCTCCATAAAACGATACTCCATCCTACGGTCCTTCATAAACCATGGTAAGTCTTCAAATTGAGGTGGGTAATAAAAGACTCGATCATGGGCCCTATCAATCGCAGAATGAAAGGCATGATCCATTTCGTCCATCTTAGCCTTCTTCGTTTGAACCTTGGCTTCTGCATGCTGAGTAGCCTTCATCCAAGCATCCTCTGCTCTCGCACGCTTAGCTGACTCCTCCTTCAAGTCATATTTCAGCTTTTCCACTTCAATTTTCATCTTCTCGTTCTCAGCCAACAGCTCCTCTTGATGTCCCTCTGTGTGAAGTACGTTCCACTCCGTGTTTCCAAGTCGTGAGTTGAGTTCCTGAATCTCCACATCCTTCTGCTCTATAGTAGCCTGACACATCTCAGCTAACTCCTTCAGCTCCTCAACCTTATCCTGTAATTTATATTACAGTCGTATAGTTCATCATATATCTCAGCTGATATGGAGTTTGGTGGAAACTCCACAGGATCCTCTTCCTCATCCTCCACCTCTATTTCCTCAGAGTTCTCCTCCTCAGGATCAGACACAGGCTCATCCTCCTGTTCTTCCTCATCAACCAACAGAGAAGGCTCCCTCTGAATCAACTGTTCCCGAACCATATGAACATCTCGGGGCTCCTCATCTCTAGGTACCTGAGGCATCACTTCCCTAGATTGACTGGATCCTTCAACGTTAGACATCCTGACAACAAAATACTTTTAAATTTTATTTATTACATGACATTCTTCGATACTCGCGAGTACATAAGTTATTCACACATAAAGTCTTTTATTGTTTTGTTTTATCTTCAATGAATTCCTTAATTCATTCCTTAGAACTCGATAAAAGTTTATCACCACTATATTTTTTGTCTCCTTAAAGGTTACTTCCTAAGGTTTTCCCCCACCTAAGGTTCATAACCTAAGGCTTTGATACCAACCTATGACACCCCCAAATCTAGGTACTTCATTCCCACAGTATTTGGTGCTCACTATCTAAAACAATTATATCTAACTACCCATAATAAAGGATAAAGACATAACTTAAATAACTTAAATAAATATCTTTCCCATTAAAGGGTTACATCAACTTAAATCAATCCCTGGTAATCCAACCTTAAACTATTACATAATTTTGCGAAATACATCACAAAATAAATTAAGTCTTATAGCATAAGTTCAGTAAATAAACTAAATAGGTCTTCATCATTTGGACATTTTGCGCTTGCCTTTGCAGGAAGATGACTCATTAAATTTTTTAACTTTAGTTGCAGTGTTAAATGCAAGAGTGAGCAAATAATTGCTCATTGATACAAAGAATGATAATAACAATAATTTAAGAGTAAGCAATGAATACTGAATAAACAAATTCAAGATTTATATATGAGGGTCTTTAAGACCATGAACTATGTCCCAAGGTTATTAAGTATTTCTACTTCAACCTTTAACAGTCATTAGACTATATAGACTTTTACTTTTGTACTTAGGGGGATCAGCCCTTCGTACCATGTACTGTGCACAAATATCTAAACATTAACGCATACATAATCCCCTATGTTAGGGTTGTTCATCTCAGTTTGACTTTAGGATTTCCGCACTAAAGAAAGTTTAGTTTGGAATTGCTTAACAGTGATTCTAGAATTTTAGAACACTCATCAATTACAGATTTGACCAATCAATAAGAGCTTGCTTGCTATTCGAAGGTTCAACACAATAATATAGAATTGAGCAATTATACTTAAGTCAAAGATCAAATAATGGCAATATACAATTGAATAGACTTGGTATATATGCAAAGTGTTACATCCAAAAGAGTTAGGAAATCTCATTTGGAACAATGAAGTTAAACAGCTTATGCTTTGAATGGCAAGAACAAATATTAGGAACTTGCTCAACGTAAATACAAGGTTTAGGAAACTTGCATTACAATATTACATTAGAAATATGAAACTTGTTCGATGTAAAAGAATTAGAGCACAATTGCTTGCATAATCATAAACAAGATGGAACTAAGAAATTTTCTCAACATAAGATTAGAGTTTAAGAAACTCGCATTCATTATAAAGAGAATGAAATTAGGAAACTTGCCTCGTGCGTAAGCTATACAATTACTACAAACTTTCGTCAAATACCCTACATATATCATTAAGATCACAATACCAATTAGTTATATTAAAACTAACTTCATGGGCTTACTTCTCATTTTAGTTAAGGCTATAGTCTCTAAATTAAGACCAGATTATTTTAATCATTCGTGTACCATGAATCCGCAATCCTAATTATATAACAGTACCCAACATGGTGATTTCATATCAACACAATTTCTCATGATATCACGTTACAAACTTTCAGAACTTACTAGTTCATAATCTTTAGTTTCAACATTGTGATTACTATATGTTATTACGTCTTATAGCATGCATTAGGCCCTTTTACAATCACTAAAATATGTTAAGTTAACATTCTCCAAGCTATGTCATAATGAGTTCTTCACTGGTCTAAGCCGACCTTTGGCACGCGCTACGGCGCACACGAACTAGTTTTGCAGAACACAAATTTAGACTCTATTCTAAGCCAAAATTCCAATTTCACAGTAATATGATTAAACCCACACACTACAAACGTAACTAAAGCCTTATAACATCAACAATCAAGCATTCTAATACCTAAAACAACTTACATAGCCAAATTTAAACGATTAAAATCATGTTTTACCAATTTCTTCATATTTCAATACTTTTAGCGAATTCAATCGCCAAACCTTTGTTTCTTAACCAAATTACACCATTTCAACTACGTTATTTTCGTTTCTTTATATACTAACACAATCTACAATCAATTTACAGATTCTATGTAACAACCCCAAAAATTCATACAAATTAATTCTCGACTTTGGTCGTTAATAATACATTCAACCTCTAATTTTACATTATTAAACGATAATACAACCCTTAAAATTTGCGGAATAATTAAAAATTTCTATTACAAACTATCCTCGTTCCCAAAACCTTCAACCTTTACATCTAAATATCTCAGAATCATTTTAATACTACAATAGTTTACATTCACAAAACGATATTATAATTCAACATTAATACATTATTCGAAACCTTAAATTGTATGAATTTTAATTATTCCGCAAATTTTAATGGTTGTATTATTGTTTAATTATGTAAAATTAGAGGTTGAATGTATTATTAACGACCGAAGTCGAGAATTAAATTGTATGAATTTTTGGGAGTCGTTACAGTTGGTATCAAAGTCGTAGGTTATAAACCTTAGGTAGGAGTACCGTAAGCTATAACCTTAGAGAAGAAACGTGAAGATAATGAAGGAATAAGCTCAAGTGGAGTTTGAATAATAAGAAGTAGTTTAAGAAATTTATAAAGAAGGGATTAAAACATGCGTGAGAGGATTCAAAGAAGAATCTCGCAGAGTTATAAGGAATATGAATGTGGGGTTACCCAACTCCAATAATAAGGATGTAAAGTTAAGAATAAAAGGTTATATTTAAGTATGGTACAATCGTACTCTTTAATAGTTGATGTATGGTATCTGGGCTAAACGATTCCTTCATAGAGCGGAGGTATATACGAACTAGCAACTCAGAACCTAGTTTGTTAGTTGTTTGTGGGAAACCACTCAGCGTACTATATTAAAACTATTAGAGACTCGATGTGTACTAAGTGTAGAAAATGGATACGTATGATGAAAATGTGGAACTCGAATGAAATGTGGAGCAATATAAATGAAGTTGGAAATTCTTAAAGGAAGAATTGTTATATAAACAAGAAAATTCAAAGAAGAATCTTGACGGGATATAAAGATAAAAATGGGAGTTGCCTAACTCCAATAGCCAAGATAATGAATAATGATGAATAGACAAATTCTGTTAGATTAAAAGCATAAATCAAATCATAAATGATGAAAAAGGAAAGAAAGAGGATCGCAAAACAAAACGATCACGAGTTATGAAAAGAATTTTAAGCGAGATGGTTATAGAATAAGATCATGATGTGATCTATTTAAGTTATAAAAGAAAGATGGTCTGCAATATTTGAATAATTATAGCTTGATGCTATGAAGTTAATGTACTATGATATAGTACGAGATAACTCACGAGGAGTTATAGATGATGAGGTACGAAAAATTCGTATCGAGCAAAGAACAAGTTAAGAGTAAGATAGAGTTAGGTGGGATTTCAATTGAGGACTCATGTGATGGCTGAGTTGTACAAACCTTTGTATGGGCGAGGGTTTTGTGCTTGTGCTTAGTTTATCACATTGATAATCATTGGAATGTTGGTTTTCGTGCTATCAATGTGTATGTATCAAAAAGGTGATTCTTTTCTCATGTGTATATTTAATAGTTAGAAACTATTAAGATTAATAAGATATTATTAGGATTAGGTGCGGTTCTTAAAACTAATACATATGGTAAGTTCGTAACTCATAATAATATGGTATGTTTTGAACCCCAAATCGTGAATGGGCGCTTTATAGTCCGACTAGGACAAGTTCTTAAACTCATATTATTGTGGCAAGTTCCTGGATTTCCAAAGTGTGCTAAGTTTAATGAACTATTTTGGGTAGAAAACGGTTATAGTATAGAGAACATTGATGAATTTGAAGATTGATAGAATGGTTAAGTAATGAAGTAAAGATTGAAGTTGATGGATACCTGTTCTAAATCTATTAGCTATGCTAGACTTTCAAAATTTATTGACTTCGTACTGATGTTTGCACTTCTATTTTCTTAAAAAACATTGGATCAAATGATGAAACCAATGAGATTTAAAAATAAAATTGTCATTCGTATGTCTATGTTAATTGTTTCAGCTAGACAAAAATGATTTAAAATATATCAAAATGTATTTTTTATATCATCAATGCATCATGGAACCTGGTGCAGAGATGATAAAAACGATGGAGTCATCAATTCAGTATTACTTAGTGTTGGATGTGATCTAAGGATCGTCAGCCCACTATGGTATGATGTAGTATGATAAAATCACCAAATGACGGAATCCTCAAACGGACTATAAATACAGTGTGGTATCATAACGTCATAAAAAGATTTTTGAGATTTCTTTAAGATATGAGAATATATATATATATATATGTATATATGTATATTTCGATTGATGCCCAAATTGTTGTAGAAGTCTGTGCTATTTGATTCAGTTAGACGAATATTGAAAGATGTTCATGGAATTCAAGCGTTCTTTGTCAAACTATGCCAAACCAAATTGTTTTGGTGCGGATTTAGATGTTGAAAAGCTGAGATGAAAAACACTTTTATAGGGGATTACGCGGAGGCGTTTAGATGTTTGTGCACAATACATTGTACGAAGGGCTGATCCCCCTAAGTACGAGGAGTCCCTATGGTCTTATGACAGTTAAAGTTTAAGATGAAAGATTACTTATAACTATGGACATACGCATAGCGTTTAAATGTTTGTGCACAATACATCGTATGAAGGGCTTAACACCCTAAGTACGGGAGTCCCTATAGTCTAATGATTGTTAAGGTTTAAGTTGAAATAGTACTTATAACCGTGGACGTAGTTCAAGGTTTTATGACCCGCAGCATGATTTGGAATCTTTTAAATTCCTGAGTTATTCATACTGCTTCCCAATTATTGAGCAATTGTGGAAGATTCTTTCTATTCTAAAAGGCGAATGTGGTAAGGATGATATTCCTTAGAAAGAAGTAAGTCGTAAAATGCGACACTGAATGATGGATATGTTGAATAAGTGAGAAATTTTTTTTTGAAATGAGAAGGAGATGAGTTATCAAAGAATAATGTAAAACTTTTACTAGAAAAGTTAATAATTGTAGAAAGATCTTTGTGGAAAGAAAGTGGTTATAGAACCCAATGACTGAACAAAGTATTAACGTAAAATATATTTTGATAGATTGAATGAATAAAGATTAATAGACAAAATTTCGAGGACGAAATTCTTAGAAGAAAGGGTGAATGTAATATCCCGAGTAAATTTTGAAAAGAGATTTGGTGAAAACCGAGTAAGGGAGGTTTCTTTGATTCCGAGGACGGAATCCTTATAAGGAGGGAAGGATGTGACAACCCGAATTTTCATAAGTTATTAAAATAAGAATTTAATAATTAAAATTCTTATTATGAGGTGTATATATTTTGAATTATATGATTTGTTGTGAAGAGAATTATATATTCATATGTTGGAGAATGTGAGATTTAATAGTTAATTAAACTATTAAATAAATTAAATAATATAGTTAATTTAATTAAGTTGAGATTATGTTATGAGATAATATAATTTTAATTATTATGCCTTATGGGCAATGGAAATTATTATGAGTTAAGTTTCATAAATAGTATGAATAATTCACTTAATTAAAATAGTGAATTAATACAAGTATAATTGATTTAATAAAGTGAGAAGGTAATATATTGCATGAAAATATAAGCGTTAGTATAATGCGAGTAAAATATTTATTAACTACATTAAATATTTTAGTTGGAAACTTTATGGAATAAAATGAATATTTATGATATTAAATAAATATTTGATGAAAATTGTTATGGGATAGTTTATTTAAGTGTGATAAAATAGATGAGATTTATCGTATTTTATTACGAGTATAATTATGATATTCTAATTTAATTAAATAATTAAATTAGAGGAGTGAGAATTTGTTAAATAATGTTATGATTATAATGGTTGAATAAAATTATAATTTTTCTTGATAAGGTTAATTTTATTTTTAAGGAATTAAAGGTACATAATCTAGTTTATATTTTTAGTTTATGTGTTCTTGAGTTTCTTTTAAAATTGGAGTTTTGGTTAATGAATTTGTGGGTTACGATGTTATATATGTTATTGGATATTTATAATTTGATAGTGGTCATCTAGAAACAAATTTTCAGAAATCAAATTCATGTATTTATACTAAAGAAGAGGAATTTGGGTTTTGATTGTAATGTGTGTTTTGGTGTACTTTGGGACTAAAGTTGATGATGAATTCGTGATGGAAACTTTAAATTGATGGATGATTGTTGTTCTCCTCTATAAAACGAAAACAACGCAACTTGAACGGATCGAATTGGTTAAGAAACGAATTCGTTATGAATGAATACACTCAGCATGTTGAAAATAAGAAAAATTAGTATAAACAAATTAGAATTAGTATAAACCAAGTCCCACATCAACTAAATTGAGAACTTTACCCTTTGCTAAACCTATAAATAGAAAGGCTTGATCCTTTGTTTCATTCACCAACAATAAGGCCTCCACTTTTGAGAAAGGCTTTGTTGTGGGAGGATTTTTTTATAAAGATATTCTTAGTTAAATTTTGGTCAAGTACGTATTCAGTTTGTGGAATTCATATTTTCGGGTATGTTTCTTATTTAATTTTTGGTAATGTTATTATTTTAAATATTGTATTTAGTTTGTTAGTTAAGGTTTGTATTTTGGAAGTTTAGTTAGTTTTGTTAGTAAACTAGTTAGTTTACTATGTTTATTTTGGCTTGTAATTGATTATGTAAATGAGTTCTAATGATTGTAATTAGAGATATGAAGCCTTAACATCATCCAAGTGTAACCAAAATTCACAAAATAAAAGATTTACAAAGAACTTTGTTGGGCAGTTTTTGGGACTGAGCTTAAGGACCATTTGTGCTTTTGATTTATGTCTAAAAGCTTAATTTGATGATTGTATGTTATATCCCTCTAAGTTCTAAAGATTTCCTAACTTGAATGAACCAAAGCGGAGTTAAAATGAATCCGTGGTGAAGATTTTTGTAAACCATGTCTAGAAATGAAAACTGAATGAACAGTGACTATAGTGTCAAATTCTGGAATAGCTATGTTTCCTGAAAAATTCTGATTTTCTGGGTAGTTGTAGTGCACTGAGTTAGGAAGCCGTAGGCTTTGGAATGACCTCATTCCGACCTCGGATGAGGGAGTTATGGTGATTGGAAAGAAATGTGTCGAATTTGTCAAACTAAAAGTCAGCAGCGGGACGTGCTATTCGGGACACTGTTTCGATCAGTTAATGTTTCCAAAAACTTCTAGGCTTTTGGTATGTTATATTACACTGAATTAGCTTTCCATATACTCCGGAACAGACTAATTCCGACTTCGGAGCAAAGAGTTATAATCATTCAAAGTAGTCGCGTCAAAACTGTCTAACCAACTCGGGGCAGTCACCTTGAACGAATTTTCAGAAATTCTGTGTTTTGAATTTGGGAATAGTCAAAGAATGAAAGTTGTAGCCTCGGAAGTTAGCTTGGCGTGGGTCCAAGAATTGCTCAAAAAAGTTTTGAAACGAATTAGTTATGACTGTTTTAGCGAGAGAGGGTAAAGTTGGGAAAAAATTGAAGACTGTTATAAACGTCAATTTTTGGCACGCTTTTTAGACTACTTAACAAACCCAAAATGAGAGTTTAGTATTTCTTAAAAATAGTCTTGTATGCCATGAAAAACATACTAAAAAATACCTTACGATTGGATAAGTAGATTGCAAGCTATTAAGCCACGAAGTGGGTGTCAATGAGGAAATTTCTTTGCGCCTGGTGGCAAGAATCTTGATAACCATGGGGAACATTGACGTCATGCGATTTTTTTTTGTAACGCTTTTGGGTGGTTTTGTGGCTGTTTAACATGTAACAAAACACCGAGAGAGATGTATAGATATTATATAATACTTATATATCGCGAAAACTCACTTTAAATGTAAAGAAAATGATAGAAATGTAATGTAAATGTAAGTTTTCATAACTATGCGAGCGTAATTCGGAAAATGATATGTAAAACGTATATGTAACATAATGAAATGCGCAAATCCGTTTGAAATTATATTTAACCTAGTAATGTAAAACGAAGGGGATATAAATGGTTTATGTTTTGATACGTAAAGTATTTACATATTAAATCCATGAGAGAACCTTTTTGAGCGTAAAAAAGGTTATAACGGACAAAAGTTTCTAAAGAATCATGGAATGGTTTTAAGACAAGAACAAAATTTTATAGTTAAATAAAATTAGTTTACATTGAGTATGTGAATTTTGTATGTGAAACTAATATGTACATGTATGTATCCTCAATTTGTGTAGGATCATCACAGTATGAGATAAGTTATAAACATTAAACAACATCCAAGGCAAGTTTTTCAGTTCTATTATGTTTGTGGATTAAATGTGATTATGTGGTGAGTTACATACCATGCTTTATGAATTGTTAAAGTCAAAATATGACCAAGTTAATTGGGTTATGGAACTCAATTTATATGTGATATGTGATAACACATGCATGTTGTATAATGTAACTCGATAAATTAGAAATGTATAATGCATGAATTGTGTTCTATGTGAAACATGATAGAGTGTTAAATTTGCTGGGCTGTCGAGCTCAACCTTGCAAATAACCACTTTTGCAGGTTCAAGATTCAAGGTAAAGTTAAGTGTTACTTGAAAGACATGAATCAGATGTGATACTTGAAGATTTATACACTTTAGTTGTGTTATTATTATTTGAACCATGTTTAAGGTTCTGAAGAACGTATTAATGTTGAATTGTAATATCATTTTGTGATGTAAACTATTGTAGTATTAAAATGATTCTGAGATATTTGGATGTAAAGGTTGAAGGTTTTGGGAACGAGGATAGTTTGTAATAGAAAATTTTAAGTATTCCGCAAATTTTAATGGTTGTATTATCGTTTAATGATGTAAAATTAGAGGTTGAATGTATTATTAATGACTGAAGTCGAGAATTAAATTGTATGAATTTTTGGGGTCGTTACACCTTCCCCCTGATAAGTTGTATTTTTACCTACTTATTGAATACCAATTCATGCGAATTGTGCCCATCTCAAGTACATTTTATTGTGTTTTAGTTGCATTTCACGTTATTTTGCATGGCATTTACTTAAAACTCCTTTTGGTGAATAAGTGCAGGAATCGGCTTAATTTTGGTGGTATTAGGAGGCACGTGGCTAATAGATGCGTGAAGGCGAGGCACAAACGAGGATGTGCATGGCATGGAGGTACAATGAAGCATAGAGACCAAGCATGGAGCAAGAGGATCAAGCATGAAAGAACAAATAGCAGCAGCTGACATGATAGAGAAAAACCCGAACCAGAACTGGAAGCAGAGAGTGTAAGCATGGCGTAACGACTGGGAGGCGCGCCGCATGAAGTACCCGGCTAGACAATGATGACCCTCATCGCAAGTTGTGCGGCCGCTAGCAGGATAAGTGCACGAGAGGCAGCGCGCGTGAGAGGCCGGCCCGGGCGCAGGCAAACTTTACGCAAGTCTCGCTTCGCATGGAGTGATATATACTAGAGGAGGCGCGGCCGCCATGCGATGCCGATCTTTGTGATTTTGTTTTATTTTAATTTTAATTAAATGATGGGTAATTGTTTTTAAAAACGATTCTGACTAGTGTCAGACACATACTTGATAATTTTAAGTGTATTTTCATCATAGTAACTAGGGTTTACACCTTGGGAGAGATTCCAACGTAGAACGAAGCCAAAACGTCTTCTTCTCCAATTCTTCTTGGGATTCTCTGTCATTGTGGATTTTCATTATTATCAACTAGATTTCTATGAGGATTTAAGCGTTTATCCTTGGTTTTTATTCAGCGATTGGGTTTAATCATTCTATCTTTCTTATTTCAATTGTTGCTTATTGATCATGTTTAGCGTTGATCCCATAATGGCTAAACATGATCAACTTATTGATCTCAATATTTCTTATATCGTTTTGTGAATGTAAACTATTGTAGTATTAAAATGATTCTGAGATATTTAGATGTAAAGGTTGAAGGTTTTGGGAACGAGGATAGTTTGTAATAGAAAATTTTAATTATTCCGCAAATTTTAATGGTTGTATTATCGTTTAATGATGTAAAATTAGAGGTTGAATGTATTATTAACGACCGAAGTCGAGAATTAAATTGTATGAATTTTTGGGGTCGTTACATTCTATTAAGGATTGAACATCAAATTTTGGACTCAATTAAGCCATTTTACACAGGTATGCACACTGTTAGTCTAATTTTCTTTTTTAAACCCAATTTCACAAATTTGATTACTTCAACATCACTTATGTATGACAATAATCAGATTACATGAATATATAATCAACGTCTCAACCCTATTACAGCAAAAATTCTAATTCACATAGATATTAAAAAGCAAAAAATTGTAATTTAGAATAGGTTATACCTTAATCCTTTGCTTGCAAGATGATGATAACAAGGTTTAGCAATCATTCTATTTCTTCTTGAAAAAATTACAAAGAATTTCTCTCTCAATTTCACTGTGTTTTCTCTCTTCCACACTAAACTCTCTGTGTTTTTCTAAGTTATCCTTAGGAGAAATACGGATAGTTATAAACTGATATGGCCTTCCCCCCACGTACACTTCAGGTAAAAAAACTAAGCACATAACGGTTATGTTATGCCAAAGGCCATAAGGCCATGTTTGGCTACACAAAATCCCCCCCCCCCTTTTTAATTTATTTTGATAACACTTATATTATATAGTTCTATTTGTCACATACTTATTTAATTAATTTTTATAACTTATAATTACAATAATTATAATTATTATAATCTTCATTATAATTATACTTATGCTTAATAAATTATTACATATCTAATTTAATTATTAGATTAAGCTAGAACATCATTTTATTTAATTTAACTATTTTCTTAAATATTAAATAATTTATTTAATTTAATTATTTCATTAAATTAAATCTTCAAATAATAAAATTACCATTAATCAATTTAGTTAACATATACATTCAACTTACTTATCACATCATAATTTCATTAATTATTTATTTATCTCAATAAATAAATTAATTAAAATATTTATTTAATTTAATAATATTTAAAATAAATTACAAAATTCTCATTTGTTACAAACATCTTTCCCTTGCCTTTGCTAGAAGACGGCTCATCAAATTTCTCAACTTTAGCTGCAGTGTTAATTGCAAGAGTGAGCAAACAATTGTTCACTAATATAATGATGACAATAGTAATAACATAGGAGTAAGCAATGAATACTGAATAATCAAGAACTTGTTCTACGAATCAAGATTAGGAAACAAGTTCGAGATTTATATCTGAGGGTCTTAAGACGATGAACTATGTCCCAAGGTTAGTAAGTATTTCTACCTCAACCTTTAACAGTCATTAGACTATACGGACCTTTTCTTTGGTACTTAAGGGGATCAACCCTTCATACCATGTATTGTGCACAAACATCTAAACTAATACGTACATAATCCACTATATTAGGGTTGTTCATCTCAGTTTGACTTTATAATTTATGCACTAAAGAAAGTTTAGTTTGGATTAGCTTAACAATGGTTCTAGAATTTTAGAACACTCATCAATTATAGACTAGTCCAATCAATAGAGGTTTATTAGATATTCGAAGGTTCAACACGGTAATATAAGATTGAACAACGATACTTAAGTTAAAGATTAAATGTCAACAATATACAATTGAATAGACATTGTATATACAAAGTATTACATCCAAAATAATTAGAAAAATTCATTTGGGACAATGAATTAACTTGAACAATTCATGCTTTAAATAGCAAGAAACAAAAGTTAGGAACTTGCTCAATAAAAGTTTAAAGACAAGAAACTTGCGTAACAATATCAAGTTAGGAATGTGAAACTTGCTCAATGTAAAATTTTAAAGATAAGAAACTTGAGTAACATAAGAATAAGGTTTAGGAACTTGCCTCATGCGTAAGCTATACAATTATAACAAACGTTTGCCAAATACCCTACATATACCATTAGAACCACAACACCAATTAGTTATATTAACACTAACTTTATTGGTTTAATTCTCATTTTAGTCAAGTCTATAGTCTTTAGCTTAAGATTTGATTATCCTAATCATTCACGTACCACGAACCTAAACTCCCAATTATATTATAGTACACGACATGGTGATTGAAAAATAACTCCAATTCTCATTACATCACATCCTAGACTTTCACAACTTATTAATTCATATCCTATAGTTTCAGCTTTGTGATCACAATATGTTATTATGTCTTATAACATGTTTTAGATTTCTCTATAATCATTAAAATAAGTTAGGTTAACATTCCCCAAGCTATACTTTTACTAGTTCATCATTGGGTCTGATTGACCATTAGCGCGGTCGCGCCCTAACTACTCTTGGATCCAGTGCGGTGGCACCCAAAAGAAGCGCGACAACACTCAACTCTAGATTCAGTTTTCCAGAAACACAAACTCAGACTTTGCTCTGTACCAAAAAAAATCCAATTTCCTCACCTAACACCAAATTAACCAAACCCAGATGTTTATAAACTTTGTAAACTCAAGACCAAATATTTATAAAGCAATTCTAACATCACAAACAACTTTAACAACCAATTTAAGGACTCAAATTCCAAGTTCATACTAATTTTCATATTTTGTCATACATAGCGAAATCCGTCACCACGACTTCAATTTTCAACCATTTTGATTTGTTCAAATTTCATTATTTTCGTATCACAGAGTTCTAATGTAAACAATCATCAATCTTCAATTTACAACATGAACTCATAACTAATTTTAACTCTAAAACAGTCCTAATACACATATTACAACCAAAACTCAAATTCCTCTTCCTCAACATATTTACACGAATTTTGATTACTTCAACATCTCTTCTAGATGTTTATAATATATTATACATACCCATAAACTTACACAACATCTCATCTAATCATCACATCAATTTCATTTTACAGTGAAGACTTTGAGAAAAACATAACATATAAATTAAGAGTATTACCTTTAATTGATTACTTCTTATAATATGGTGAATATTGCTAATTTAGCCTTCCTTTTCCTCCTTGATTTTCTAGACTCCTCTCAAAGTTCACAGTGAGTTCCTTCTCTCTCAAATTCTCTCTCTCTAGCCCATTATCTCTTTCTCTGTATTTTCTTTGTTCTTCTTGGCCTCTTGAAAAATAATACGCAAAACAAAAAAAGAAAACTAATGTATATAACCTCTCCCGCGTTCATCAGTTAAAAAAACCAATAGGCTTATCAGTTAAATCATGTCAAAAGTCACAAGGCTTTGTTTGGCTGTACACTAAAGCTTCCCCCTTTAATTTATTTTTATAACACTTATATCATATTATTCCATTGTCACATTTTTATTTAACCAATTCTAATCAAATCAAATTTACATATATCTTTTAATTATAATTATATTTATATTTGCATTATAATTATATTTATGCTTAACAAATTATTTCATAACTTACTTAATTAAATTCATAAATCAAATTAACATTCGCTTTATAATTATAATTTCCATTATAAATTATAATTTTATTTAACAAACTAATAAATCTCTAATTTAATTATTAAATTAGAATAGCATTCTAATTATTTAATAATTCATTTAATTTAATTATCTCATTAAATTAAATACCCAAATCATAAAACTATTTAACACAATTTAACTAAATTATTGCACAATAATTTCATCAATATTTATTTATCTCAATACATAAATCAATTCAACTATTTATATAACCAAATAAATATTTTTAAATTAAACAAAAAAATATTCTCATTTGTTACAGTATCCATGCGATCCAGGAGATCTACGGCCATATGCATAGTGCTACCATGCTCATCTATGAAGGCACTCATCTCTGCAATAATGCTAACAATATGAGATCTAAGTGCAGTACTGTCTATAGTGGCAGCATCTCGGGTAGCTAGAGTCTCATCCCGCTCAACAAAAGCTGCATCCCAAGACGATCGAGCCTCATCCCGCTCAACAACAGTTGTATCCCTGCTAGCTAGGGAATCATCCCTCTCAATAAAAGCTGCAACTCTACCAGAAAGAGCTATCAACATCAAGGCCCTACCCTGATCCCTCTCAAATGTCATCAGATGCAACCTCTGCTCCAAATACTCTACTGAATGTGGAGCCATAGTAGTGGGGATACTGGGGGAATCAACCAGAGCTGCTGTCAAGACAACAAATAGCTCATCCTTGGTGGGAGAATCAGAGTCCTCCATAGGCTCCCCATCGTCAGACTTAATACTCGGTTCTGAGGAAACAACCCTAGCCGATACAATCTCTGCCTCCAGCCATGCAGAATACTCTGAAGAGTGACCTGGATGACTAGTCAAAAAGTCAACCCTCTCTCGACGAGTCCAATATGTTAGTTCCCAGTAGGAACAATATAGATCTAAAAGGGTGGTTGAATAGATCCTTTTTCGTTTCAAATACTTTTCTCATTTATTTTGTATTGCTAATGACTTAGCATATTACAATCATAAGAATCTTTTCAAGCACAACAGAATAAGTAAACTATCCCCTTCATTGATATAAACATGAACATACATACATTGTTCGTAGAGTTACTTCAGTTCTAAGCAGTTGATACATACATATCAATTATAGTAGTTAGGTACATAATGTAAATGACACAAGGGATTTTAAGTGGTTCAGAGACTCAAGCTCCTAATCCACTCTTCTACTTTCAACTAGCAGGATTCTCACTAGGGAAGGGCAGCACCCTGAATCACTAAGATTCCTTCAAGGGCAGCAGCCTTGGAACTTCAGTTCACTAACAACTCTTCAAGCCCAGCAGGCTTAGAACTCCTATAGTTCCCTAGGAACTCTTCAAGCTAATCAGGCTTGGAACTTCATTTAGTCCCTTCGGACAAGGACCCCTCAGGCCCTGGCTACTTTTTGGAATTATTGTTGTTGGTGCTGAGCTGCTAAGATGTCTTTAAGCTTGAACATCTTTTGTACTTAGCAGCTTGGCGTGGTCCTCTTTGCATTCTGCTTTGAGTCTGGACCACATCTTCTCTGGTGCAGCTGATCTTCACACTTTTCTTCTCATCTTCATTTGATGTCAGTTGTACACCATCACCATCTAGATTTACTAAGTCTCTGAGCTTTTGGTAGACTTTGTCTGGCACTTAACAATCCCTGAACCCTTCTTGAATATTTTGCAGACATGATTCTGCATCTGTTCTTTTTCAGCTTTTGGTTCATGGTGATCTGTAGAGCGGCTCTCTTGATCTTCTTTATACTCTGCAACTTTTCTGAATGCTATCTTCTTGGCCTTCTCGGCTCTCAGATTAGCTGTCATCTTCAGTGGCATTCTCATCTTTGTTGAGTGAATCTTTGGTCTGTTCAAGTCCTTCTTCAAAGTTTCTTCACTTCCACCTTGATAGTCTCATTGTCACTGAGACTTGTTCTGTTTAGCTCTAGTGGAACTCGTAGAGTCAACAATAGCATTCCAACAACTCAACGATTCTGTAACTTCATCAACTTTTGATCCTTGAAGCTCTGGCTTATTTATACTCCTTCCCAATCTTCCCGTTGGGATATAGCCGTTGAAAGATATTTGAATTGCCTCGCAAATCTCGAGTTATTTGATATAGACGGCGGATGTGACTTGACATCCCCTTTTTCATCTTTCTGACACTGCAGTCTACTGTTTCACCTACCCCATCAGAGATGTTACTTTGATGCCTTGGGCAGGTAGTCTTCTTTATTTCTTCTTTCTGACTTCTCGATTAGAACATCAGAGATTGTCCTTTTGCATCGATGCTCTCAACTAGCAATGTTTAAATATCAGTATTCAGATTGAATTGTTGCCAATATTTCAATCTTCAGATGACAGAACTCTACGATTCCGATGACTGTGTTCTTGGACTTGATCGTAGTGTCATGTTGAATGTTGTTCATCTACCGATTGAGACAATACTACGATCCTGAAGAGTGTTCATTGAATCTTTAATGTAGAACACTTTTTTCTTCATTTGTGTAGTGCTTTAATACTTCTATTTTCCTTGACTGATCTCAGGAACTGATAGCTTGACTCCTTATTCTAGTCTCTTCTGAATAGCAAGACACCTAAGATTTGTGGCATGCCCAGCTCGCTTTCTCCTAGCGATCTCCCGTTCACTTATCATCAATGGACTGACCCACGCTTAATCACTTTAGCCTTGTTCTTCAGAAACCGACCAGTATCTCTGTGTACACTTTAACAGTTCCTTTTTTGCTTGGCAAACACTACGATCCTGGTTCACCCCAAGATCGTTGTCTTCTATTTATTTGATAGCAATTGCACTTGCTGACTTTTCCTTAGTCAGTCACTTTTACTGAAGTCTTCTTTTGATCTACTTGTAGAAGACTTTATCTTGAATGGCTTTACAACTCAATCTGGATGTTTATTTGGTTGGTGCTTAGATCTTCTGTTATCTTGTTAACCATTCACTGAGTGCACTCTGGTTCCCTTCAGGTGAAATATATCTTTGCAGCTCTGACCAGAGGCTTCATCCTTTGGATATTTTGGGAGTACTCATTTATTGAGAATCTTGTTTGCTCTACGATTCTGCCTTGGCGTTGTGAGCACATCTGTTGAAGCCTTAGTTCTGCACTCTACGATTCTGCCTTGGGTTGTGCAGACACTACGACTCCCAGATCAGATCTTGACACTCTACGATTTCTGTCTTTATGCTCGTTGTCTTCATCTGATCTTTCTCGACTATGATCTCTGCCTCTGAATTGATCAGTAGACTCTATGACTCCGAGTGTAGTCTACGATTCTTGAATTGGTTTCAGAAGATACTCGGTCGGCTCGTAGATAGGCTGTCTCTACGATTCTGAACATGACATCCTCAGCAGACTATGGCTCCAAGGATGTTCTTCTCGACACACTATGATCCTTCTTCGTCTCTCTTAGCAGTCTACGAACTACAAGATCTACTAACTTGCAGACTACGATTCTGCCTTGATAGCTCTCGAGTTTTTCTTAACTCTCCTGGCAGACAACGATTTCTGTTGCAGTGCTCGACTATCAGACAATCCTATCTATACATTATAAGATCAACCTAACAAGCTTGATCTTTTTATATTTATAGTCCTTGTACATTATTTCTTTTTAAGGACTTTACAAAGCTGTTTTGCTTATGTAGGATCAACCTAACATATTTGATCTATTTATTCTAAGTCCTTGTACATATGTTCCTATTATCTATCAAAGGACTTTACAACTTTTGTTAATGCAAGCATACTTTCATATTAATTTTTATCATAATCAAATCATACATAAATAGGAATATCATTCACATGTTTATTCCTAACACAATAGTCATAAATCATGGCCAAGTCCTCTACTGACAAAATTTTCAAACAACTTGCGTAGATTGTCATCGCTGACCCACTGCCCCATCAAAGGGATGAATATCCTGAAATTGGTCAAACTGTCCCATAACAGCCAGTAGATGATATGTGGTCACCCCCCTCAAACCATCCAAGGGTATATAGTTCATGCATGAGTGATAAAGTTGTAGGGAGAGCTAAGCCTTCAATATGGCAAAATAGCAAAGGGATCCCCGATCCGTGACAAGAAAGCCAACAAGGAGGCTTTATTTGTACACTAAGCCAGCTAAAAGGAATAAGACATGGCTATCTCATGGGAAAAGTAATACCCATGACGTCTGAATGTGACAATCGGTCTCAAGTTTGTCATAAACCACACGTTGAACAAGATGACACTGCCTCTTAAAAACCCCACAGAATGGGTATGACAAAACGTGGCCGACCTCAAGGTCTCTGCCAAGATCATCGGTAAGATGGTATAATCCCTCTCTGAGAGCACGGACAATCGTAACAACGCCGATATCCAAATGGTTCATGTACAACGGCATATACAGGTAGGCCACAATGCACATCAAGAAAATATCTACGCAAGTAGTATGCCACTCACCCTCAGAAAAGGTGAAATCCCCAGAATATCGCAGATAACTGTCCAATGACTCAAATCAGTTAATCAAGAAATCCATGGACACCACATACCCCGAGGTAATCTTGTCTACGAAAACTCTGCGCCTCAAGCCTGTTAAGGTCATAAAAAGCCAGCTCATATCACCGACAACCATCTGAGCACAAGGCCAATCCAAAGGCAAATCTATAAGACGCTCATACTCCTCCAATGTAGGAGTCAACTCATGGATATCAAATCTGAACACCTATCTCTCTGGTATCTAATGATCTATCATGCCCTCTATAAAGCCCAACAGAACTTGAAACATCAAGAGGGTCATAGAGTGCCTCAATAACTGATCAATTGTCACCCGATCTGGGGAAGAGAAACTGACATACCAAGATCTCAAATAAGATGCCACCAACATGGGTGGGGTATGCTCAATCTGGCTAACAGTGGATGAAGACATCTGTACAGTCGTATCGTAAGACTATCTAGGTGTAACGACCGAGAAAATTAGATTAATTGTAAAATAATTTTATTTGATTATATAATGAATAAAATTATATTATATGTTATTATAATGAGTTAATAAGATGAAGGTTGTTCTATAACCTAAAAATGTCATAATATCGTAGTATTCTGGTTACGTGAAGGAATTAAAGTGTTTGAATTTCTGAGACAAAAATAAAAGCTTTGCAAGAAATTTTCCAAAAAACATTATTCATCAATATCTGCTCAGGAATTATTTTTGAACTTCCGGGAAATACGTAACGATAAAATAATAAGGAAGGATGGATTATGTAATAATAATTCAAGTATGACAAACGTAATTTTTTGCCTGCGTACTAAGTTCGAGAATGTTAAGTACATAAAGATTGAATAAACGATGATCGTATGATGCGCAAGTATTATACGAAGCAAAGGATACGAGTATGATACGAAGTATTATACAAGTATATATGAAATATAGTATATCGTATATGATGAACGATTATATGAATTAATATACGAGAAGAATACGTAGGCTATACGTTAAAAGCCTTAAGCCAATTATAATGGACTTGTAGGATTTATGTAGGAAATTGGGCAAGCCCAAATGTAAACTTGTTGAGGCCCAATGATTGATAATGTAAGCCCAAAATTATTAAAACCTAAGCCCAAACCAAAAATCGGACTCGTGGATCGAACCGATGGGTCACCAGGTGAGAAAAACTCATGGGCCAACCCATATGGGCCCCGTAAAGCACATGGCCAGCCATCTTGGTGGCAAAGTAAAGTGATTTACTTGGTGACCAAGATAGGAATAGTAAGGAGGTGGAAGTTAAGGAGGTGGGATGGCCTAAAAGATACTTATACCCTCACTTGGAAAATCTTATAAATAAGAGGCTTGGTTGCTCATTTGTTGCCTTGTTCAAATTACACCAACATCTTAGCTTATATTATTGAGAGAAAAGTGAGAAGAGCTTTGATAATTCAAGAATAAAGAAGAAGAACCAAGCTTGAACTTCAAAGGTAATAAACTTTTAACCATTATTCTTCATCTCTTCAATTCTAGTTTGATAGAGAAGTGAATATTGGTGGAGCATGTATGATAAGGAGTGATAAGGATGGTTATTAGAGGACTTACACCTTAATAAACCATGTGTAAATGCAATTATAATCATAGAGTTATGAACTAATGAAGAACATTGAAGAATTGTAATTTTGATATTGATGGACAAGTTTAAAACCATCATTTGTAGGTTAAGATAATATATGTTTTATAATTGTAGAAATCCAATTGAAACGGTGTAAAAATCTCCAGTAAAAAAGTTATGGCAAAATTTACGAGATTAGACGATAATCGTCGAAATCATTAAATTATCGGAATAAAAGTCAAAAGTCACCATTGAACTCGGAAACATTGGTTTTCGATGGAGAATAATCTAAGTTTTCATTTTGGAGTTGCGGACTCGAAATCGTCAAATTCTGACTTAGAACGAAGAAACGAGCTATGAACGTTCACGAACATTTATCGAATTCGTAATAAAGAACTTAAACAGTGAATTCCATGTTAACGGATTAAAAATGTAAGATTTTCTAAGGAAATCATAGTTCATGTGATATGTGAGCTAACATCTTTTGAACGAGCCAATTCGGACTTATAATGAACAAGTTATGAGCCCGTAAAGTTTCTGTAAGAAGAAAAGCGTGAAAGCTATCGAGGCTCGTAGGTTGGGCCGCAAGTATGCCCAAAGCTTTATAATTGGCGACGCAACGCCAAGGCTAAACCCAACCCACTGAAGAGTAGCGCCACAAATAGGCCATTAATCTTGAGCATGGTGTTGCGGTACGGAAATGGACCTCAAGTATTGTCAAATCAAAGTTGCAATCATAAGACTTAATAAGGAAAGTTGGCCCTGCAGCGCCAGCACTAGAAAGGAAACAGAGAAGAATGCTCACGAATGTAGAAGAAATAGAAGTGGATTAATGGTGAATTAATACCTTAATAAACTTGAAGTAACATCCTTAATGATGATGATAACGTTAAGAATTACAACTAAAGGTTGACGAAAGATTACTTGAACATAAATGTAAAGAAATGCGATAACCATAACCAATGTTAAATAATCTAAAGAATGATTAGATTGAGAAGAAGGGTAAGATACAATAGTGACCATACATGATTGATTATGACCTAATATGGTATGTTATGTGATTATTTATTGTAGAAATCTTAAATATTCAAAAGGAAAGTGTATTAACTGTAGAAGACGTTGAAGGCAAGTGTTTTAACCCTTGTCTATGTTCATTCTAGACAAGCTTTGTGATTCATGTATCTTACGCATGAATGAAGTCAAAGCCAATTCCTTCGGTTAGACTTAGTGTATTTTGTGGATTTCCTCATAATCTATCAAAATATTATCAATGTTGTTGTCTTTTGCCAAACTGTTTTGGTATGGATTTCAAATAAAGTGAGTATAAATAAACAAATGTTTTGTCATCAATCGATAGGCACGTGAGGTTGCCAAAACTTAAACGTAAGTATGTTTAAAGAAGTAGTGTTGTACAACATAGAGTACTATAGGCTGATCACCTAGACGTGCTCGTAAGATATATCGGACTTATGAACTTGATGTTGGGTTGTCCTTTTCGAAGAAAGAATGAAATGCTCAAGGTCTTGGACCAAAATTTATGTTTAACGAATGTTGTTCATTGTTAAACGTCTTAAAGAAAAGAGAGGTGCTATTTTGGATTATCAATAGAACTTCATAACTATTGATTCAATTATAGAAGATATATGATTCGTATGATTCAAGCATATTGTTTAATGAAATTGTCATACTTGCTAAGCTAGTTGTGCTCACTCTTGCTTGAACCATATGAATGCAGCTAAGACTAAATGAACTGCAGGATCCTGTAAGGATAAAGGGAAGGCTATGGCAGACCAATAAGCTGTCTTTGTAATAGTATAGTATGAATATTGTAAATGGTTACAAAGAACCTGAGAAAGTGAATATTATTTTGGAATATATAGAAGACATATTCACTCTTTTGAGTTATTTCAATTGAATGTATGTGTGAACTGTAGCACCATGTAGCACCATCTGTCGGGTTGGAAAATACCCGGATTTGGGGGCGTCACACCAGGGGTCAATGCTAAACTCACCTCTGGGAATTCATATCTATGACATAATGCATGCATCATGATAAATGATAAATGGCAGATGAAAATATGATGTAGGGAATAGAAAGCATTATGCATACCTAAATACATCATCATCTAATATATCACCTCTGTATATAAATGAAAATAAAAAGTATAGGGAAATGGGGCACAATAGCCTAACATCTAACAAGAGGCCTATCAAAAGATATAACGAGAAATAGGGTACGACCGCCCAATATCTAACAAGAGGCCTATCAGAAGAAGTCAATGATGTCCACATCATCCAATCTATCAATCTGATGTAACTCCTCCTGAGTTACTAAGTCTCTTCCAGAAGGGATATCAGGGCGATACAATAGAGGATCTGTGCCAGTAAAACCATTAAAATATGGGCCACTTAAAGGGCCAGAGCCAGAGCTGGAAGGATCAAAAGTATCCGCCTGTAATGGATCTCTGCCCAAATGCCGAATAAAGAAATATGCCTGGTCCAACTGCTAGGTCCAACTCTCAATCTGTGTCAAATGAGTGGGCTCTTAGACATAGACAATCTAATATATCATCCTGACGGAGCCAGGAACCATATCCCTCATAAACTGTGTGGCGCGGGTCTGAGCTCCAATGGTGCGAGGGAACCGCCAGCGATAAAAAGCCTCTTGAGTGAAGGGACCCTCTGACAAAGTAAAACCATCTACGCCCATCAAGGGTATCTCGGTGATCGGCTGAGATAAAGGCCAATGATGCCTGGCAGGAGGAAAGAATGGAATGAGTATCTCTCATATGGTGCTCCTAATAACATGCTCTCCCAAATATACCTCTCAACCTCCGTTAGTAAGAAGAGGAATTCGACGGGTGGACAATACATACTCGACACTAGTCGGGAAGCCACCCTCAAAAGCCAACTGTTAAGTAATCCTCGGAGTAAGGAACCCATGTAATGACATCGATTGTCAATAACTCCAATTGTAAGCAAGAATGGGTGAAACCCTCAGCTACAGGAACCTCCGCTAGAGTGGAGTAATGCCATCGTCATCCCCATAGATAGGTGTCTAGACCTAAAGTGCTAACGGGACAAAGATATGAGAGCCTCTCGTAGGCCCAAAACTACGAACACAAAGATTAGATATATGCGGTCAGGCAAACTAGCAACCCGAACGAGGGGAAATCAAAAATCAAGAGAAAATGCTCACCAACATAAATGGGTAAAACCCTAACCAAGCCTCCGTCACCCCCTCTGAGAGTAGGCGCATGCCTCTAAAGAAGTAGGAAAAGGTGTAAGAACCCCAATCAAACTCTTTGATACGGTCCACCTCCCGAGTGGCGCTGACTAAAGCGAATGATACCATCGAGGAGTTGTCTGCCAGGAAACAACCCCTGATGATGATCAAGAACAATCACCGAAGGATGCAATCTCTAACCCTCGGATCATCGGGCAATAGCTCAGTCAGAGATCCACTCATGGCATCTACACTCAAGGGACCAGAATGGAAAGTCTAATCCTTGAGTGCCACGGTCGAGACTCCCAAAAAGGATCTGACTATAGTCGAGGAGATGTCAACCACCAAAGGCACTAGTGCCCCTGTAACTCCAACCTAGTGATAAATCGCCAATCTATCGGTGTCATCATCACCTCACAATCCAGCAAGTGGAGAGATTGGGTCTAGTGAAACTAGTGCTCAGACAAAGCCCTGAGATAACCCCGGGGACAACAACAGGGGGGGGGGATGGAGAAGAAAGCCTCGAAGCTCCATGCATGAATAATATCTCGGTACTCTGGATGGAGAGTCTAGTACAGAAAATGTATACTAAACCAGTTCCCTATGGGCAATGTAAAGCCAGGAACCTGCATCAAATTAAAAATCAAGATCAGAATCCTTGCCCCGATAAATGGAAAAATAAAGATGGAAACGACTATTACCTCATTTGCATGAAGATAGATCATGGGGTGACGACTCAAATCATCCTGAAGATCTAGAATCGTCACATTTATAGCTGGAAGCTCCCTACGGGGAATGGAAGAAAAAGGATTAGGATCCAGAATGGGTACGTCCTCCTCCTCGTCCACAACATTCGGTCTCTCAACTCAAATATGGTGAATCACTGACTCAGTCAACCGGTGAGGTTGTCGAGCTAGGCGGGCTGAGGAACATCTGAAGCTCTCCTCCTCACACCTGAAGAGGCCCTACGAGAGCTAATCGGCTGGTTTGGATCCATATATCTGGACAAAAGTCTCCAAATCACCTCAGAAAGGGTGAGGTAAATTCTAAACTAAAGCTCATCAAATTTAAATCACAGCTTCATGCATGCATGCATTGCTTTAACATACATCTACAGTAGGGTTAAAATTGCATGTTCATTAAATGCCTAGACTCGTGAAATTTTTTTGCCAAAGTCTCCTTTGTAAAATGGACTATCCACATGCACGTAGGCATGACTAGGTGGCCATTCAGTAGCACACTAACTCAAAGTCATGAACATCTTATATGCATGAAAAAATCATTAAAATCAATTCCATCATGATAACCTAATTACTAGGTATGCTTTACTTCAAAACCTTTGCTCATTTATCCTCAAATAAGATGAAAAAATAGCAAAAAAAGGGTGTCAATTGACTATTTCAAAAGTTAATTTTTTCACATCAATACGTTCAGCATGGTAAAAGACTAATATTTAATGCGTTGAATAATTTTTACCAAGTTATATAAGCATGCATATTCACTACTATGTGTTTAGAAGCATTCTATATGATATCTCACATTCCAACAGTCAAAACTGGAAAAGAAAACATGTAAACGTTACCAGGATAGTGCAGAACGAATTTACGGTGATGGATTTTGCAGAAAGTAGCCCGAACTTAGTAGATCTGAAGAAGATATATCAAATTTTTTGTGTGGCTTCAACCTAAAAATGACTTATGAAAAAGATGGGAGGGTGTATATAACCCCCGGGTGGCCGCTGGTCAACTCACAAAAGCCACGGGTCTACCTGTGGCTACCCAAGGTGGTCTCCACCTCCTCCGACTCGATTAGATTTGAGTTAGAATAGAGGTCCCAGAAGCTGAAAAGTCAAATCAGGGAAAAAGTTGCTACACGATTGAGCGAAAAGGGCCAACAATCCTGAATTTAGAGACCAAACTGTGGGTCTAAATGTAAGCCATTGGTATTCGCCCAGATGGGGTTTTCAGAAAGTCGATGATACAAGTTATTGAAAGCGGCCCTTATCAACGCATTGTGAAGGTCTGATACCATGAACCGGGGGTTGTGATTGTAATCAAAAGCATTCAAACTCGTCAAGGTGTAACTCATCAGAAAGACATCCCCAACGGAGATTTCAGACATCCTTGACAATGTATGTCATTGAATGCTACTTCAACGAAGGTCAGGCATCCCTGACACTGCAAATTGTTGGTGATAACTCTAGCGTAGCATCGAAAATGGTCCGATGAAGTAAGTCGTTGAAAGCTACTTCAACGAAGATTAGAGTATCTGATATGGCAACCAATTGGCTACAACTCTAATAAAGCGTCAGAGGAGTCTGATGATGCAAACCATGAAAAACCATTTCCATCGGGGAGGACCAATGATGGAATCTGTTAAATAGATATGGAGCACTAATTGATGTATATAAATTATATATATATATATATATATATATGTTCGTATGTATTACTAATTTCGAAAAGGTTGCTATATGAGATTTGATCTCTTATTGATTGTTAATTATTGAGTTCAGAAGGAAAAGATATATATAAGTCAATTGTCCTCCATCTATTAAATATAATACGGAATCAAAATATATCCGATTTAGAGGCTTTCGTAATTTAGTTTGGATTTATTTGTGTAAAATTAATGTAATTGGGAATTATTTTTATATTAATATAAATATAGTTATTAAGTAATTTATAAACTTATATTTATTATTATGTTGTTTAATTAGTTCGAACGGAAGTAATTTAACGAGACAAATTTAGAATTTAAATTTTGGGTATTACATTACTTACTCTAGGTGTGACGTCCCCAAATTCTCTGACCTCCACTTGGTCACTCGAATTTGGTTCATCACGTTCTCATGGTAAAACCATAACTAAAATCACACAATCACAACGAAAAATCTGATTTAGAATAATATACAATGATTTATTATAATTATTCCCCCAAGTCTCGCAACCTACATTACATTTATATTCATGTATACTATGGTTACATTACATGTTCTTTTCTAGCATACTGCTATAAATGATATCACATATCCCCTATTATCACAAAAGACCGGGACAACACTAGCTTACTACCCCTCTAATACTTTTCAAAAGTTGGGGCTTTTTTCTACTATCTTACGTCTTACACAAAAGACTGAGATTTACAACAACAATATAATCAATAAATAAAATACTACAACTACTAGTCTTCATCCTCTACACTCAATCTAACATCCCACGCTCCACGGCGCTCTGATATTCCTTCTGTGTAATGTGCACCACCATATCTTGACTTATGGTATGTCGGGTCTGTCCTTGCTCAGTTGGGTAGTGATTTACCCCATCAATCAAGCTTTCCATGGCCGTGCATAGAGCATAGCCCATCTTATTCATCTTTCTCCTCTTGCACCGCACCTCATCCTCTAGATCATCCACCATATCGTTGGTGTGACACCCCCAAAACAGGTATACATCACTCATCTTGAGTCGCCAAATACATGGTACAAAATTCAAATACAACTTAATAATACAGCTATCGTGTAAATAATACGACAAAACATAAACTGAGAGTTTTAATAAGAATATTGTCATCTAGACAATATCCACACTCAAAGGAGTCCTCATTACATTTATTGTCACACTATTTAACAGAATAGTGAGGACTACTAATGCTATCATCTAGATCGCTCACTTGTTCCCCGACTCATTCCAAAGAATATTCTCATTTTCAAGAAAAACAAAGGTGAAAGAAAGGGTGAGCTCAACTAGCCCAGTAAGAAATATTATGACTAAGATAATGCAGAATAAATTATCATTAGTCTTCAACAATGTTAAACTGATAAAATACAATAGACATCAAGTTTAACTGCATCGGAACAAGCAATCCATTAGAAGAGTCAAGTAGAGAATAAAATCTACTATCTTCTATGATTTAAAAAGTTTTTCATCACTTTTATCGCTGGGACTCAGCTTAATAAATAATCCACATCATCAATTCATCCCTACACTACAGGCCAAGGATATTATTTAGTATCACGACCACGAATTATCCATGCACTACAGGCCAAAGATAATTATGTTTTCATCAACGGTCCTGATCATGCCATAAAACAATTCATCTTTACTCCCTTGGCCGAAGAGAATCCATGGCCATAATCATACCAAAAACTGTCCATCAATGAACTACGGGCCAATGAGGACTTTTTCCACATCATTTGTAACATTACGGTCATGATTATACCGAATCCCTGGTCATAATCATACCAAGTCCATCTATGCACTACAGGCCACAGATGACTTTTAACAAAATATAAACATGAGGATGATGACAATGATATAAGAATTTAATAAAACAAGTTAAAGAATTAAATTATCCAGGAACTAATAACATCCAAATTGTCAACATGATACTTCTTTGTAGAGTAAAATTCATAAATGCTCAGAAGAATATTTCCATGAAAAGATACTGGATGAAGCGCAAATATTAAGGATATTCCACTAATTTCATGGAGTATAGAAGTCAAAACTTTAACCAACCGAGTATAATAAAAAGAATGGAATAACAAAAGAAATCACCATGCATGCGGTGCCATGATAAAAGTTATTCTAACGTAATAATAAATAACGGAACCAGTCGGGCGTAATACACGACCCGACAAGATATTCCAACAGAATAATAAAGAATGGAATAACAATGAAATCACCATGCACATGCGATACTTGAATAGATAGGTTATTCCAATGAATAATAAATAACGGAACCGAAGTCGGGCAAAATTCGCACCCAAGCGAGGATGTTCCAATAGAATAATAAAGAATGGAATAACAAATAGAAATCACCACGCATGCAGATGCCAGATGTATAAAAAGTTATTCCAATAGAATAATAAATAACGGAACCAGGTCCAGCGTAAAACGCACAAACCGGATATTCCAGCAGAATAATAAAGAATAGAATAACAGAAGAATTTCACCAAGTATAGGGTAGCCCGCGTATACAGGTTATTCTAACAGAATAATAAATAATGGAATAACAGAAGAATTTCCCAAAGTATAGGGTAGACCGTGTATACAGGTTATTCCAACAGAATAATAAAGAATGGAATAACAGAAGAATTTCACCAAGTATACCACGTATTCAGGTTATTCCAATAGAACAATAAAGAATGGAATAACAGAAGAATTTCACCAAGTATGCCACGTATACAGGTTATTCCAACAGAATAATAAAGAATGGAATAACATAAGTTCTCTTCATGAATACGAAAGAAATAATACCCCTTACCTTATAAAGAAGAGTACTCCGATGGTAGAGCTGGGATATACTTGAAGAAACTTGCACTACGCTCAAAGCTTTCTTAAACACTAAAGAAATACGCTTAAGATTATAGAAGAAGAATTCTCTCTACAGTTTCTATCTCTAGAGTTTCAGTGAATTCATAAGAAATAATGAAGGAATGAGCTTCTATTTATAGAAGAATGGAATAAATAGTAACCAATCCATGAACGGTCCAGATTGATTTACTTTTAAACGGATGGTCCAGATTGGTTTACAATAAAATATAATATATTCTATTTATAATCTAATAAAAGGAATAACTTTATAAAAGTATTATGTTTTATGTAAAACGATTTTACTATACAAACACTATACAGGCACTATGCAAACACTATGCATAATAAAATATAATATATTCTAATTATTGTCTAATAAAACAAATAACTTTATAAAAGTATTATGTTTTATATAAAAAATTTTTACTATTAGCCTAATAAAACGAATAACTTTATAAAAGTATTCTGTTTTATATAAAAAGTTTTTATGTTTTATTACATTAATAATACTAATAAAACAAAACTCATATATATATATATACAATATATATATATATATATATATATATATAACAATCGACAATAATTGAATCCAATAACGTGAGATACTATGCAGCAACTTTTGTAGCAATAATTGAACAAAACTGACTGACTTCTCACGTAAGCATCAATAATCAATACTGTGTACTACTATGCAACCACGAGTATTACTGTACTTTTACTACCGAGTAGTTCAATTGTTTTAAGGGTAAAACTTCCGCCGTTATTTTCATAAATATATTTTTGTCGTTTTCTCATTTCGAAAATAATTCCGTTGTGGGGTCCACCAATGATTGGGCCGTTGTACGAATATTCTCTGCTAAAATTAATATTCCCCGACCAATCGAATATAATACAACAACTTGCATACTTTACAAAATTTAGAAATACTACCCACAACTATAACATTATCTCAAATCCATACCATAATATTAAAAAAAATATTTCAAGAAAATTAAATCTTTATTCGTAAAATTTAGGATTTTACAATCTCCCCTCCTTATGAAATTTTGCCCTCGAAATTTTTGTACGTACCTGGTATGCCGAACAGATGAGGACACTTCATTAGATTCTAACTCTTGAGGTATAATCTTTAAGCGTAGAATATATTCCAGGATTTTAATAGGTACATCTTCATATGTTAAATTATTCGCTATCTCGTCCAGTTCTAAATCAATAATGTGGTTCGGGTCGTCCACATGTTTACGTAACATCGATACATGAAAAATGTTATGAACACGTGACATACTTGGCGGTAAAACGAGTCTATAAGCCACAGTTCCTACTTGATCGAGGATTTCAAATGGACCAATTAAATCGAGGGTTGACATTTCCTCTCTTCATCAATTATTGCTTCTAGAATAACGCCCTCTTGAACCTTCTTTTTTCACATTCATTAGCTTCGGGTGTATAGTTTTAGCGGCTTTAACATTATCGATTAAAGTCGATTCTACTCGTATATTCGTTATCTTCACGTAGGTTTGTATATTCACACTCATAAATGTATACGATCTTCTACTCAACGCGTCAGCTACCACGTTCACTTTTCCACGATTGTATTGAATGGTATGATCGTAATTTTTAACAGCTCAAGCCAACGTCTTTGGCGCATGTTACGTTCGTTTTGGGTGAAAAAAATATTTGAGGGTTTAAGAAATGGGTTTTGTACTGGGGTCAATACAAAATTCTATTTCACGCTCTAGGGGTAGGCTAAGAAGTCTTCAAGAATACGTCAGGAAATTTATTAACAATAGAAATATCATTCACAACTATGACTCTCATCCAAGACTTGGATAACACGTCACATTGATACCTATCAACTTGCCATCGTTATTCACAACGTCCCCTACGAAAAGTCTGGCTTCAGTGCTTTCCACACAAGGAAATCAACAACGAAAGGACCGGGGCTCTTTGCTTATGGCTTGATATGAAAATGATTGACTTTAGTGGTTTGGTTGCTTGAATTCACATAACATGTTGGTTAGGAATATGAAAGCTAACAACCTTACTAAAAGTATGATGAGTAGCTAACCAATCGATTCCTAAAATTACATCAAAGGCGAGTATTTTCAAAGAGATAAGATCGACAGGTAACGTGAAAGTGTTGATTTGAATTAAACAAGATTTATAAATAGTGGAGGTAATGAAGGTTTCTCCCAACTGAGTTTTAACAGATAAATTAGAGTCTAACTTCTCCGTAGTTAAATTCAAACATTGAACACAACTAGGTGAAATGAAAGAGTGAGTAGAACCTGTATCTAACAGGGTATAGACTTCGCAAAAGTTTATGATTAACTTACCCGTGATCATTTTATTCAGGTTCCTCGTCACGAAAAAAAATGCTCACTCTTAAACTACCGGCTTTGGCTTGTCTGGGACATCCTTTGACATCACCATCCCAGCTGGACTTGACTTCACCATACAAAAAAATCGAGCTAGGTGACCTTCTCTTCCATAATTAAAACACGTTTTGGATTGCTGCGTACAGTTTGGACGGATGTGTCCCTCCTGTCCTCATTTGAAACATACGACCGGTGGTCGTTCTTTTTCCTTTGAAACGGGTGTTGGTGCTGCTGTCTTTCCATCATTATTGAACCTTCTCTTCTTGAAATTTCAACTTCTATTATCTTGGCCATGATTACCACCGAAGTGGTTACCATTCTTGGTATGATAATTTCCCCCATGATGGTTATCATTGTTTCGATGGTCGTTGCCACTGGTACAATTATTATCGTGTTGTTGGTTGTTGCCTTTTGGTTGTGCTGACTCATTATCGCACTCCAATAACTGAGCCTTATTCCCAACATCTGAATATAAACAAAGTTTGTGAGAAATGAGGTATTGGCGTATATTGGGTTTCAAACCTCTTAGAAACATTCACGTCATTCGCTCCTCATTATCGACCAAATGGGATGCAAACCGAGACAACTCAGCAAACTTAGCCTCGTACTGCGACACTGTCATATTGTATTGCTCCAGCTTGATGAACTCCACCTCCTTCATGTGACGAATACTTTCGGGAAAGTACTTATCGTTGAACAACTCCTAGAACTTCTCCCAAGACATCTTGAGTGCATCAGGCTGGGTACTGTGACACCCCCAAATCTGATACTTCCATTTCCACAGGATTTGGTGTTCACTGTACAACATCATCTGTCTATCTACCCGTAAATAAAATGCAAACTATACAATAGATAGAAATAATAATAAAATCTCTCCCCTTATGGGGTTACATCAACTGAATAATAATAAATCCCAGGTTAATCTAACCTTAAAACATCTGTGCGGAAAACATAAATAAATAAGTCTTAGTAACATCAATTCTAATTACATCACATAACCACAATAATAAAACAGTCTTAATTACTTACTAAGTTTGCCCTTGCCCTTACTAGTGGAAGGTTCGTCTGCTCTTTCGTTCTTAACTACAATGTTATTATTACGCAAGAGTGAGCACGATTTCCCACAAGTATAACAATATAACAATGAATAATAACATGTGAGAGAAATAATAACTTCTGATATAAAGCTCAACTTTTGAATCAAGAATGGATAACAAGAATCAAAAGAAATTCTGAGGGTCATAAGACCTTGAACTATGTCCTAGGTTGTCAAGTGTTTTTACTTGAAACCTTTAACAGTCATAAGACTATGGACTCTTCTTCTTGTACTTAGGGGGATCAGCCCTTTGTACCATAATGTGCACAATATCTTAACGCTAAAGCGTAAATAATCCCCTATACAGGGTTGTTCATCTCAGTTTGACATTCAAGTCTGCACCAAATGAAGTTTAGTTTGGATAATTCATCAAGGGATTCTAAAATTTAGAACGCTCATCAACTATGGACTAGTCGAATCAATAAGGGTTCGCTAGTCTAATAATGTTTAACAGTGAATGAATATTTAACTTAAATAACATCTAAAAAGGTATACAATAGAATAATTATTGTATAACAACATCATGCTTGAAGATTGATATCTTTAATATATAAGACAGGCTTGATCAATAATAATGAGAACTTGCTCAATATCGAAAGATGAATTAATCAACTTATATAACAATAACAAGTAGGGTTAGGAAACTTGCTCAACGAAAATTTAGGGTAAGAAACTTGCTCAACGTAAATGTAGAGTTAGAAAACTTACTCAACTAAAGTTTAGGGTAAGAAACTTGCTCAACGTAAATGTAGAGTTAGAAAACTTGCTCAATGTAACAAGATAAGGTTTACAAACTTGCCTCGTGCGTAGATTACACTTAAACAAACTCGTTCTTTTAATTAAATCCTACATATCAATTACGTTCACAATACCAGTCAATAATAACGTACTAAACATCATAAGTTATTCTTTGTCTAAACTCAACTTCATGACCATACTTAGTCAAATTACCATACTTGTTTTCACATAATATAATACTACACTTAACAACAAGTTAATTACATAATCAATCATTCAAATAACATGTAATTGTCTTCTAGACTTGGTAAAAACTCATTTTAATATCTCATTATATGTCTAACAAGTTTTTAAGTTCATTAGACTAGGTCACTAACTCATTTCTATACTTGAACATTAAAAATTTGCATTTTCTGGACATCTAATTAAGTGGTAAGCATTTCACTTTTTATCTTAACTCTTAGTCTTTGCATGCCACTTTACATTGGATATGATATTATATTCAATGATTGTACAATATGTAATGTGAAAGCAGCGGTCTTTTATGATCTTGGTGGGAACAAGATGCGAGAAAAGAACTAGGAGTTGGCGCCGCGGCGCGAGACTCCAGTTCCAGTTTCTGCAATTCGCGAAAATTGCAAAACACGACTAAAAATTTCCAATCGACTTATTTTTTACACGAATTTAGACATACCCACATGCTAGAATTCATAAATAATCAATACTTAACATCTATGGAGTGATTTTCACCCATTAAAACACATAATCATATAATTAAAGCATGCAAATTGGACTGTTCTTGATGTTCTTGAAGTTCTTGAACAAAAACATGGATTTTAATGCTACGGATTCGTTATAAAGCCAAATCCAACCATTCAAGTTTCATTTTGTTCATTTTAACCTGCATAATCATATCAATGTGTGAATTTTACAAAATAAATTAAATTTAACATATAAAAATCATGTATAAGGCCATATGGCCATATCACGTACTCTGTAAATTTTTAAAATAACAAGCCATAATCATACGTTGTACTCTTATGAAATTGATGATATGGAAACACGCAATATATATATATAAAACATGCCATACAACTCGAATTATTACATATATTCTCATAACAACAGAATTTCCCAAATACAGAGACTCACAGAAGTTTGAAAGTCATTTTTATGAAAACTTAAAAAACGTAAAATAAGAATTTGGATTGAAGAGAATTACCTAAAGCGTAGATTAAATAAAATGACAAATCTCTCTACTTCAATCACAGAGTTTCTCCCAATCTCTCTCAAACTTTCTCAAACTCTCTCTCTGTTAAACTTTGTCAGACTTAGAAATAATAAGGAAAAGAAAAGAAGGCGTATACTAATACATAAAGTAAACTGATGCGCATGATGGAGGTCAGTTACCTATCATGGGTAACTGCTCCCAACCTCTCTTAGTACCATGTTTGGTTAACAAGAATGGGGTTTAAAATCATTTAATTTAATAAATCATTATCATATAGTTTAAATAACGTCACATCCATATAAAATAAATCTAATATCTTATTTAATTTACTTTAAATAAAATATAATAATTTCTCATTAATACACATAGTCACATAATTCAAATTCTCTTTGATTAATAATGTCAAATTATTAAATCTCTAATTAATAATTAAATTAATTAAAATAACATAGGCTTATTAAATATTTCTTTTAATTTAATAAGCTCACATAATCACATACTTGAATAATAAAAAAATTCTCCACATTAAATTAATAAATATAACACATATAATTAAATTAATCTATCACAACTTCATCAATTAATTATTTAATCTAATAATTAATTCATCGAAAAAATATTTATTCAATCAAATAAATATTAAAATTAAATTACAAAATTGCGGTTGTCACATCTTTCCCTCTTAAAAGGATTCTCGTCCCCGTAATCATAACTCAAACAAGTCGTCGTCCTGTTACATTCTCCCCCCCTTACAAAGATTTCTCATCCCCAAAATCGCATATAACAATCTAAGAAAATAAATGAGGATAATTCTTCATCATATTCTCTTCGAGTTCCCACGTAGCTTCTTCAGCGTTGTGGTTCCTCCAAATTACCTTAACAGAAGGTATTACTTTATTTCTCAGAACATGTTCTTTTCGGTCGACAATTTGAACAGGAATTTCTTCATAAGACAAGTCTTTGTCAAAATGTAGGGGTATATATTCAATCACGTGCTTGTAATCGGGTTTGTAGGGTCGTAGGACTGAGACATGGAAAACATTGTGGACATTCTCTAGAGATGGAGGTAAGGCTACCTCATAAGCAACTTCTCCGACCCTTCGTAGAACTTCAAAGGGTCCAATGAATCTTGGGCTTAATTTCTCTTTCTTTCCGAATCTGATCTTTCCCTTCCAGGGAGAGACCTTTAAAAACACATAACTACCCGGTTCGAACTCAACATTCTTACGGTGTGGATCATCATATTTCTTCTGTCTATCTTGAGCTGCTGTCAATCTTGCTCGGATCACTTTGACTATTTCTGCTTTTTGTTGTACCAATTCCGGGCCTAGTAATTGTCTTTCGCCCACTTCATCCCAGTATAGTGGAGTTCTGTACTTTCTGCCGTATAGTGCTTCATATGGTGGCATGCCAATACTAGCGTGGTAACTATTGTTGTAATCAACTCTCACGAAAGCGGTAGATGGTCATCCCAATTTCCTTTAAAATCCATTATACAAGCTCTTAACATATCTTCCAATGTCTGAATTGTTCTTTCACTCTGTCCATCTGTCTGAGGGTGATATGTTGTGCTCATTCGCAACTGTGTACCCATGCATTCTCAGAGACGTTTCGGAAGTTCGACGTAAAACGCGGATCTCTATCAGAAACAATTGACACCGGAACTCCATACCTTGAAACAATCTCTTTCACATATAACCTTGCCAACTGATCTAGGTTGAATCTGATTCTGATCGGAAGGAAGTTTGCGGATTTCGTTAATCGGTCAATAATAACCCATACTGCGTCATAGCCTTTCTGAGTCGTCGGTAGGCCAACCATGAAATCCATCGTAATATGTTCCCATTTTCATTTTGGAATCTCTAAAGGTTGTAGCAATCCACTCGGTCTCTGATGTTCTGCTTTTACTTTCTAACATGTCAGGCATTTGGCAACACATTCTGCAACCTCTCGTTTTAAATTTGGCCACCAAAAGTGTTGTCGAAGATCTTGGTACATCTTGGTCCTACCAGGGTGAATCGGATATCTTGAGTTATGAGCTTCGCTTAAAATTTCTTCCTTAATCTCTGGTACTGGCGGTACCCAAATTCTGCTCTCAAATCTTAGTAGTCCCTCACTATCTATTTTGAATCTCGGTTCAGTCTCTTCAGATATCTTCTTCTTTCATTTTCTCACATTCTTCGTCCTGAAGTTGAGCCTCCTTAACTTTATCCAGTAAGGTTGTACTAGCTTGCATCTAAAACAGCTTCTCGTTAATTTCCATAGGATACTTCTCTTCCAATTCCAGCTTTTCGATCGCTAAAATTAGCTCTTCCTAAGCGGTCAACATCATCAATTTCTCCCAACCTTTTCTACGTAGGGCGTCGGCCACCACATTTGCCTTACCCGGATGGTATAGAATCTCACAATCATAGTCCTTAATTAACTCCAACCACCTTCTTTGACGCATGTTCAGGTATTTTGTGTAAAAATATATTTCAAACTCTTGTGGTCTGTATATATTTCACACTTCTCCCCATAGAGATAGTGCCTCCAGATTTTCAAAGCAAAAACTACTACAGCTAACTCCAAGTCATGGGTCGGATACCCCTTCTCATAATATTTCAGTTATCGTGACGCATACACAATGACTTTACCATTCTGCATAAGCACACAGCCAAGTCCTTTATGCGATACATCACTATATACCATAAAATTTCCTGTGTCATCCGGAAGAGATAACACAAGTGCTGTACTCAACCGCTTCTTTAATTCTCGAAAACTTTCCTCACACTTCTCCGTCCAAACGAATTTCACCGATTTCCTAGTCAAATTCGTCAGCGGAGTTGCGATCTTGGAAAAATCATGAATCAATCTTCTGTAATAACCTTCCAATCCAAGAAAACTTCTTACTTCTGACGGCGTCTTCGGCTGATCCTAGTTAATCACAGCTTCGACTTTGGAGGGATCCACCGAAATTCCGTCTCTATCAATCACATGTCCAAGAAATTGTACTCTTTCAATCCAGAATTCATATTTCAAAAACTTAGCATACAACTTCTCTCTCCTTAATGTCTCTAATGTCAACCTCAAATGCTCTTCGTGTTCTTCCTTGGTTTTTGAATATACCAAAATGTCATCTATGAATACCACTACGAATTTGTCCAAAAACGGCTTGAACACTCCATTCATTAAGCCCATAAATGCTGCAGGAGCATTCGTTAGACCAAATGACATTACCAAAAATTCGTAGTGACCGTATCGTGTCCTAAACGCTGTCTTCGGTACATCCTCTGGTCTCACCTTCAGTTGATGATAACCACTTCTTAAATCTATCTTTGAAAAATATCTTGCTCCCTTTAACTGATCGAACAAGTCGTCGATTCATGGTAATGGATACCTATTCTTAATCGTGACCTTATTCAGTTCTCTATAGTCTATGCAGAGTCGCATTGTTCCATCCTTCTTCTTCCCAAATAAAACCGACGCTCCCCATGGTGATACGCTTGGTTGAATATACTTCTTGTCCAGTAATTCTTGTAGTTGGACCATCAGTTCTTTCATCTCTACCGGTGCCATTCGGTACGGTGCCTTCGATATTAGGGCCGTTCTTGGAGCCAAATCGATAACGAATTTAACTACTCTATATGGAGGAAGTCCCAACAAATCATCCGGAAATACGTCTGCGGAATCTCTCACTACTAGAATCTCATCAATTTTTGGATTCTCTTTACGACTATCGACTATGTAAGCTAGATATCCTACACAGCCTTGTCTTAACAATCTCCTGGCCTGCATCATCGTCAGACAACTCACTTGTCTAGGCGACTTGCTACTATAAAACACAACCTTTAACGGAATCATAAGGTTAATACGCTTCTTCTGGCAGTCAATTATTGCCCCATAATTGGATAACCAATCCATACCCCAAAATAACATCAAATTCTCCAAGTCGAATAGGGATAAGGTCTACGTTCATGATATTACCCTTAATATCTACTCTACAGTTCTTGTGCACATACTTAACAGGGATAATTTCTCTATTCGTAATTTCTATGTTCATGGGGTATTCTAACTCGTCCTTAAGCAATTCTAAGTTCTTAGCAAAGTCATCGGATATAAATGAACAAGTAGCACCCAAATCAAATAACACATAAGCATTAACTTTATTGATCGGAATGATACCTGACACCACATCGCAAGACTGCACTATGTCTTGCACTGTCATGTTGAATGTTCTGGCAGTCGGTCGGTTAGTTGCGGTTGGTGCTGCGATTGTCAGAGTGCTTCCACCAGTATTTCCTCTATTTCCTCCTAAACTCGTCCCTCCCGATCCCTTCTTAGGACAATCTCTTGCAAGATGGTCCTTTGAGCCACATGTGAAACAGGCACCCTTCTTTGGGTTCGGACAGTTTGGTGCTATGTGGCCTTCCTGACCACAATTGTAGCACACTCGTTTCCCTTTTAAGCAAGCTCCCATATGAGTTTTTTCGCACGTTGGGCACGGTTCAATCTTCTTCTACCTCCCCTATTGACTTCAAATTATTTAATTATCGACCACTTCCTCTTCTCGAATCGTGATTACCCCAGCCGCTACTCCCACCAGTCTTGTTATTACCTTCCTTCTCATTCTTCTTCTTCTTCTTCTTCTTCTGCTCTTGATTATACTTCGTTACTGCATCGCTTCCACCCTCAGCGAGTATGGCCTTCTCTAACACTCCAAAGATAAGTGTTCAATTGGAACATCGACACTTTTGCTATACAACCGTGGCTTCGATCCCCCGCTTTCAAATCATCCTCGCCTTCCTCTCTCTCATTGGTATGTACTTGTACGTGGCGTAACCTAGCCAACTCATTAAACCTTGTCGCATAATCACCATCGACATATTCCCTTGTTTTAACTCTAGAAACTGAACCTCCATCTGATTTTGTGAACTAGCCGGGAAATACATCTCGAAAAACATCTCTTTGAATCTCTCCTTGGATATTACACCTTCACCTCCTCTCACTTTATTTGCTCTCGCCACCAATAGTCGGCTTCGGACTTCAAAGATAAACGTTGATATAGCAGGTCTTCGATCTTCCCTTACCCTAGCAACATCGAACACCTTCTCCATCTCCATTACCCAGGTTTTAGCTTCGATTGGGCTTATGGAACCCTTAAACTCTGGCGGTCCCCACCCGCCAAGTCCTTAAACGAAGTATTTGGTGGAGCTTGGGGTTGATTATTAAGTGCTCCAGCTAAAAGGTTTACCAATTACTGAACGGAGTTAGCATTGGCGTCGTTGTTATTGTTTGTTGACCCTTCCTGGGCTTGCTGACGATTTTGTCTTCTAGGCGGCATATTTCTATTAAGAGTATATGCTTATTAGATCTTTACTCAATCTCTAAAACATTAAAGACTTAACTAAACATTTAATCATAACTCACTTAACACATTACTTCAAATAAACTTTGACATTTCATTTAATTCAAAAGTTTTTACATCATAAGATAGCATCACTGCTATTTACATCAACTATCCCGAGATAAAGAATCTACAGGATTTAAAACATCACAATATTCCTTTATTTATGAACATATCAGAATTTACATCATTAACTATCAAATAGTTTTCACATATTTAAACTAATACTATCACTGTCTGTTAAGGCGCTGGATGGCCTTGCTACGTTCCTCCTCCATGATGCGGCACATCGTTCTGCGATCTAGCATATATGATGGTAGATCCTCAAACTGGATTGGATACTTCCTAACTCGATCTTGGACCGCATCCATTGCTATTTTGTAGTGTAGAAAACGTCTCTTCAAGTTTAGCCTTCTTCAGACGGCGATCATCTTCTCAGACGATCAAGACGACGTGACTCTCGCACTCCAACCTCTCCTCCGCTATGGAAAGCCTCTCCGAGCTCTCCTTCAGATCCTTCTTTAACTTCTCTATTTCTGCAGACTTATCCTCGGTCTGACCCTTCTCGTGAACCAGATCCCACTCCACATTTTCTAAACGTGTGTGAAGAGTCACAATCTTTCTATCCCTCTGCTCAATAGTAATCTACTGACTAACCGCCTGCTCAGTCAGATCCCGAACAGTATCCTGCAACTCTACGTTGTTATCATAGAGTGCATCATACATCTCTGCATCAATGGAGTTCGGTGGGAACTCCTCTTCTTCCTCTTCTTCTTCCCCTTCCTCAGGATCCTCCTTTGGATCTGTCTCCGGCTCATGCTCCTAACCAAAGAATAAAGTGATCAACGGAGATGGCTCTCTCTCTCAGATAATTTGTTCCCTAACGACATGAATGTCTCGGGGCTCCACCTGTATAGGTAATAGGGGTTCCTCCTCCCCAGCTTGACTAGCTCCTCCAACATCCGACATCCTGACAACAAAATTTTAAGTTTTAGTTACTAATCTGTGCTAGCAAACACATAGATTAACACATAAGCACATAAAGTCTTTTATTATCTTCAATGAATTTAGAAATTCATTTCTTAGAACTCGATAAGAGTTTACCACTACTATGTTCTCGATCTCCTACAAGGCTACTACCTAAGGTTGTTCCCCCCACCTAAGGTTCATAACCTTACAGCTTTGATACCAACCTATGATACCCCCAAATCTGGTACTTCCATTTCCACAGGATTTGGTGTTCACTGTACAACATCATCTATCTATCTACCCGTAAATAAAATGCAAACCATACAATAGATAGAAATAATAATAAAATATCTCCCCTTATGGGGTTACATCAACTGAATAATAATAAATCCCAGGTTACTCTAACCTTAAAACATCTGTGCGGAAAACATAAACAAATAAGTCTTAGTAACATCAATTCTAATTACATCACATAACCACAATAATAAAACAGTCTTCATTACTTGCTAAGTATTCCCTTGCCCTTACTAGTGGAAGGTTCGTCTGCTCTTTCGTTCTTAACTACAATGTTATTATTACGCAAGAGTGAGCACGATTGCCCATAAGTATAACAATATAACAATGAATAATAACATGCGAGAGAAATAATAACTTCTGATATAAAGCTCAACTTTTGAATCAAGAATGGATAACAAGAATCAAAAGAAATTCTGAGGGTCATAAGACCTTGAACTATGTCCTAGGTTGTCAAGTGTTTTTACTTGAAACCTTTAACAGTCATAAGACTATGGACTCTTCTTCTCATACTTAGGGGGATCAGCCCTTAGTACCATACTGTGCATAATATCTTAACGCTAAAGCGTAAATAATCCCCTATACAGGGTTGTTCATCTCAGTTTGACATTCAAGTCCGCACCAAAGGAAGTTTGGTTTGGATAATTCATCAAGGGATTCTGAAATTTAGAACGCTCATCAACTATGGACTAGTCGAATCAATAAGGGTTCGCTAGTCTAATAATGTTTAATAGTGAATGAATATTTAACTTGAATAACATCTAAAAAGGTATACAATAGAATAATTATTGTGTAACAACATCATGCTTGAAGATTGATAACTTTAATATATAAGACAGGCTTGATCAATAATAATGAGAACTTGCTCAATATCGAAAGATGAATTAATCAACTTATATAACAATAACAAGTAGGGTTAGGAAACTTGCTCAACGAAAGTTTAGGGTAAGAAACTTGCTCAACGTAAATGTAGAGTTAGAAAACTTGCTCAACTAAAGTTTAGGGTAAGAAACTTTCTCAACGTAAATGTAGAGTTAGAAAACTTGCTCAATGTAACAAGATAAGGTTTACAAACTTGCCTCGTGCGTAGATTACACTTAAACAAACTCGTTCTTTGAATTAAATCCAATATATCAATTACGTTCACAATACCAGTCAATAATAACGTACTAAACATCATAAGTTATTCTTTGTCTAAACTCGACTTCATGACCATACTTAATCAAATTACCATACTTGTTTTCACATAATATAATACTACACGAACAACAAGTTAATTACATAATCAACGATTCAAATAACATGTAATTGTCTTCTAAACTTGGTAAAAACTCATTTTAATATCTCATTATATGTCTAAAAAGTTTTTATGTTCATTAGACTAGCTCACTAACTCATTTCTATACTTGGAACATTAAAAATTTGCATTTTCTGGACAATCTGCTAAGTGGTATTTACCAATACTTTTATTCAGCTCTTGCGGCATGACGCCAAGGACGCCATGATGGGACACTTGGACACTTGGCAGGCACATGGTGGCTTCATGACGTGGGAAAATAACTAGGAGTTGAAAATGCCATGCGAGACTCAGCTTTCGATTTTCGTAATTCAGCGAAAATTGCGAACACTACTAAAAATTTCAATCAACTTATTTTTACACTAATTTAGACATACCCACATGCTAGAATTCATAAATAATCAATACTTAACATCTATGGAGTGATTTTCACCCATTAAAACACATAATCATATAATTAAAGCATTCAAATTGACCGTTTCTTGATGTTCTTGAAGTTCTTGAACAAAACATGGATTTTAATGCTACGGATTCGTTATAAAGCCAAATCCAACCATTCAAGTTTCATTTTGTTCATTTTAACATGCATAATCATATCAATGTGTGAATTTTGCAAAATAAATTATATTTGACATATAAAAATCACGATAAGGCCATATGGCCATATCAATACTCAGTAAATTTTAAAATAACAAGCCATAATCATACGTTGTAATCTTATGAAATTGATGATATGGAAAACATATATATATATATATATATAAAACATGCCACACAACTCCTAATTATTACATATATTCTCATAACAATGTAATTTCCAAATACAGACGAGACTCATGTAAGTATGAAAGCCATTTTTATGAAAACTTAAAAGACGTAAAATAAGAATTTGGGTTCAAGAGAATTACCCAAAGCGTAGATTAAATAAAATGACAAATCTCTCTACTCAATCATGAGTTTCTCCCAATCTCTCTCAAACTTTCTCAAACTCTCTCTCTCGTTAAACTTTGTCGACTTAGAAATAATAAGGAAAAGAAAAGAAGGCGTATACTAATACATAAGGTAAATCGATAAAGATGATGGAGGTCGGTTACCTATCATCATGGGTAACTCGCTCCCAACCTCTCTTAGTGCCATGTTTGGTTAGCAAGAATGGGGTTTAAAATCATTTAATTTAATAAATCATTATCTTATAGTTTAAATAATGTCACATCCATATAAAATAAATCAAATATCTTATTTAATTTATTTTAAATAAAATATAATAATTTCTCATTAATACACATAGTCACATAATTCAAATTCTCTTTGATTAATAATGTCAAATTATTAAATCTCTAATTAATAATTAAATTAATTAAAATAACATAGGCTTATTAAATATTTTTTAATTCAATAAGCTCACATAATCACATACTTGAATAATAATAAAATTCTCCACATTAAATTAATAAATGTAACACATATAATTAAATTAATCTATCACAACTTCATCAATTAATTATTTAATCTAATAATAAATTCATCGAAAAATATTTATTCAATCAAATAAATATTAAAATTAAATTACAAAATTACGGTTGTCACAGGTACGTTTTACAGATTCCCACCAATGATCAGCTTCTTCACGCGACATAAAGGTGGCGAATGGAACTTTTTGCTCCTCTGAGCATTCCAAGACATTAAATATCTTGGTGATCTGCTTAATCCACGTCTCTGCCTTAAGTGGGTCTAGCTTTCCCAAAAACTCCGGTGGTCCCAGCTCCTTGAACTGCTTAGCGGTGACCAGCCGTGGGTTGCCATTGTTTCCACCTGCAGGAATTAGTCTCTCCCTCCAGTTCTTATCTCACATCTCAAACCATGGATCATATCGCTAAGCTTTGATACCCTAACCTATGACGCCCCCAAAATAGGTATACATCACCCAAAAGTAAACAAATACATGGTACAAAATTCAAATACAACTTAATAATACAGCTGTCGTGTAAACAATACGACAAAACATAAACTGAGAGTTTTAATAAGAATATTGTCATCTAGAATATCCACACTCAAAGGAGTCCTCATTACATTTATTGTCACACTATTTAACAGAATAGTGAGGACTACTAATGCTATAATCTGGACCGTCACTCCGTTCCCCGACTCATCCCAGCTATATTCTCATTTTCTGAAGAGAACAGTGAAAGAAATGGTGAGCTCAACTAGCCCAGTAAGAAATATTATGACTAAGATAATGCAGAATAAATTATCATTAGTCTTCAACAATGTTAAACTGATAAAATACAATAGACATCAAGTTTAACTCAAAATGAACAAGCAATCCATTTAAGAGTCAAGTAGAGAATAAAATCTACTATCTTCTATGATTTAAAAAGTTTTTCATCACTTTTATCATTTGGGACTCAACTTAATAAATAATCCACATCATCAATTCATCCCCGCACTATACGTGCCAAGGATATTATTTAGTATCACGACCACTTAATTATCCATGCACTACGGGCCAAAGATAATTGTGTTTTTATCAACTATGGCCCCGATCATGCCATAAAACAATTCATCTTTGCTCCCTGGTCAAGAGAATCCATAGCCATAATCATACCAAAAACCATCCATCAATGCACTACGGGCCAACGAGGACTTTTTCCACATCATTTGTAATATTACTACCATGATTATACCTAATAATCCCTCGGTCATAATCATACCAAGTCCATCTATGCACTCAAAGCCATGTATGACTTTCAACAAAAATATAAACATGAGGATGATGACAATGATATAAGAATTCAATAAAACAAGTTCAAGAATTAAATTATCCAGAACTAATAACGTCCAAATTGTCAACATGATACTTCTTTGTAGAGTAAAATTCAAGAATGCTCGTAAGAATATTTCCATGAAAAGATATCTGGATGAAGCTTAAATATCAAGGATATTCCACTAATTTCATGGAGTATATAAGTCAAAACTTTAACCAACCGAGTATAATAAAGAATGGAATAACAAAAGAAATCACCATGCATGCGGTTCAGATGTAGACAAAGTTATTCTAATGTAATAATAAATAACGGAACTCAGTCAAAGCGTAATATCCACCGACAATGATATTCCAATGTAATAATAAAGAATGGAATAACAATGTAAATCACCATGCAATGCAGATTTGACAGATAAGTTATTCCAATGAATAATAAATAACGGAACCTGTGTCGTGAAAATTGCACCTATGTGGATGTTCCAATGTAATAATAAAGAATGGAATAACAACAGAAATCACCATGCATGCGATATCAGATGTAAACAAAGTTATTCCAATGTAATAATAAATAACGGAACCAGTCCGGCAGAAAACGCATGACATGTGATATTCCAATGTAATAATAAAGAATGGAATAATGTAAGAATTTCACCAAGTATAGGGTAGTATCACAGATACAAAAGTTATTCCAATGTAATAATAAATAATGGAATAATGTAAGAATTTTTCCAAGTATAGGTAGAATCACAGATATAAAAGTTATTCCAATGTAATAATAAAGAATGGAATAATAGAAGAATTTCACCAAGTATACCACGATACAAAAGTTATTCCAATAGTAATAATAAAGAATGGAATAATGTAAGAATTTCACCAAGTATACCACGATATACAAAGTTATTCCAATGTAATAATAAAAATGGAATAATGTAAGTTCTCTTCATGAATATGAAAAGAAATAATACCCCTTACCTTATACAAAAATAATATCCCTTACCTTATAAAGAAGAGTAATGGTAGGGGGATATACTTGAAGAAACTTGCACCACGCTCAAAGCTTTCTTAAACGCTAAAGAAATACGCCAAGATTATAGAAGAAGAATTCTCTCTACAGTTTTCTCTCTAGAGTTTCAAAGTGAATTCGTAAGAAATAATGAAGGAATGAGCTTCTATTTATAGAAGAATGGATCTAAATAGTAACCAATCCATGAACTATCCAGTATTGATTTACTTTTTAAACCGGACGGTCCAGATTAGTTTACAATAAAATATAATATATTCTATTTATAATCTAATAAAAGGAATAACTTTATAAAAGTATTATGTTTTATATAAAAAGATTTTACTACGCAAACACTATACATGCTAACTATGCAAAACACTATGCATAATAAAATATAATATATTCTAATTATTGTCTAATAAAACAAATAACTTTATAAAAGTATTTCGCTTTTATATAAAAAATTTTTTACTATTAGCCTAATAAAACGAATAACTTTATAAAAGTATTATGTTTTATATAAAAGTTTTTCTCGCTTTTATTACATTAATAATACTAATAAAACAAAAATATATATATATATATATATATATATATATATATATATATAACAATCGACAATAATTGAATCCAATAACGTGAGATACTACGCAAAGAACTCATCGTGAAAGTAATAATTGAACAAAACCGAGTGACTTCTCACGAAGCATCAATAATCAATACCGTACTACTATGCAACCACGCGTGTATTATCTATATTTTTTACTACCGAGTAGTTCAACAGCTTTTAATTCAGTAAAACTTCCGCCGTTATTTTCATAAATATATTTTTGTCATTTTTCATTCCGATAATAATTTCGCTAGGGTCCACTAATGATTGCGTCGTTGTATTTAATATTCTCTCGCTAAAACGAATATTCCCAACCAATCGAATATAATACAACAACTTGCATACTTTACAAAATTTATAAATACTACCCACAACTATAACATTATCTCAAATCCATACCATAATATTAAAAAATATTTCGAGAAAATTAAATCTTTATTCGTAAAATTTGGGATTCTACAATCTCCTCCTTATGAAATTTTGCCCTCGAAATTTACGTGACGCATTCGGTACGTTTAATGTATGAGACACTTCATCGATTCTAACTCTTGAGGTATAACCTTTAAGCGTAGAATATATTCCAGATTTTAATAGTACATCTTCATATGTTAAATTATTCGCTATCTCGTCCGATTCTAAATCAATAATGTGGTTGGGTCATCCACATATTTACGTAACATCGACACGTGAAAAACGTTATGAACACGCCGACATACTTGGCGGTAAAACGAGTCTATAAGCCACAGCTCCTACTGATCGAGGATTTCAAATGGACCAATTAAATCGAGGGTTGACATTTCTCTCTTCATCAATTCTCGCTTCTAGAATAACGCCCTCGAACCTTCTTTTTCACATTCATCGCCTTGTATGTAGTAGTTCGAGCGCTTTTAACTTTATCGATTAAAGTCGATTCTACTCAGATATTCGTTATCTTCACGTAGGTTCGTGATATTCACACTCATAAAAGCATACGATCTTCTACTCAACACGATCTTCTACTCAACGCCACCTACCACGCTCGCTTTTTCCACAATGGTATTGAATGGTACGATCGTAATCTTCAACAAATTTCGAGCCAACATCTTTGGGGCATGTTACGCCTGCTTTTGGGTGAAGAAAATATTTGAGGGTTTAAGAAATGGGTTTCAGATCGGGGTCAATACAAAATTCGATTTCACGCCTAGGGTAGGCTAAGAAGTCTTCAAGAATACGTCAGAAATTTATTAACAATAGAAATATCATTCACAATCGTGACTCTCATCCAAGACTTGGATAACACGTCACATTGATACCTATCAACTTGCCATCATTATCCACAACATCCCCTACGGAAAGTCTGGCTTCGGTGCATTCCACACAAGGAAATCAACAACGAAAGGACCGGGGCTCTTTACTTATGGCTTGATATGAAAATGATTGACTTTAGTGGTTTAGTTGCTTGAATTTGCATAACAAAGTTGGTTAGAATATGAAAGCTAACAACCTTACTAAAAGTATGATGAGTAGTTAACCAATCGATTCCTAAAATCACATCAAAGGCAAGTATTTTCAAAGAGATAAGATCGACAGTAACGTGAAAGTGTTGATTTGAATCAAACAAGATTTATAAATAGTGGAGGTAACGAAGGTTTCTCCCAACCGAAGTTTCAACAGATAAATCAAAGTCTAACTTCTCCTGAGTTAAATTCAAACATTGAACACAACTAGGTGAAATGAAAGAGTGAGTAGAACCGTATTCAACACAGGTATAGACTTCGCAAGAGTTTATGATTAACTTACCCGTGATAATTTTATTCGTGTTCCTCGTCAAAAAAAAAAATGCTCTCTAAAAACTACCGGCTTTGGCTTGTCTGGGACATCCTTTGGCATCACCATCCCAAATTGGACTCGACTTCACCATACGAAAAAATCGAGCTAGGTGACCTTCTCTTCCATAATTAAAACACGCTTTTGATTGTTTGCAGATAGCTTTGACGGATGTGTGTCCTCCCGTCCGATTTAAAACATACGACCGGTGGTCGTTCTTCTTCCTTTGAAACGGTGTTGGTGCTGTGTCATTGTCTTTCCATCATTATTGAACCTTCTCTTCTTGAAATTTCCACTTTATTATCTTGGCCATGATTACCACCAAGTGGTTACCATTCTTGGCATGATAATTTCCCCACGATGGTTATATTATTGTTCGATGGTCATTGCCACCCAGCATAATTATTATCATGTTGTTGGTTGGTCGCTTTTGGTCAGGCCGACTCATTATCGCGCTCCAATAATCGAGCCCTATTCACAACATCCGAATATAAACAAAGTTTGTGAGAAATGAGGTATCGACGATATTGGGTTTCAAACCTCTTAGAAACATTCACGCCATTCGCTTCCTCATTATCAACCAAATGGGATGCAAACCGAGACAACTCAAGCAAACTTAGCCTCGCATCGCGACACTGGCCATATTATTTTGCTCCACTTGATGAACTCCACCTCCTTCATGTGATTTAATACTTTTGGGAAAGTACTTGTCGTTGAACAACTTCGAATTTCTCCCAAGACATCTTGAGTGCATCAGTCGGGTACGCTTTTACGTGATTCCCACCAATGATCTCGCTTCTTCACGCAACATAAAGGTGGCGAATGGAACTTTTTGCTCCTCCGAGCATTCCAAGACATCAAATATCTTGGTGATCCGCTTAATCCACGCTCTCGCCTTTAAGTGGGTCTCGGCTTTCCCAAAAACTCCGGTGGTCCCAGCCTCCTTGAATCGCTTAATGATGACCAACCGTGGGTTGCCATTATTTCCACTCGCATTATGAACAGGAGTCTCTCTCGTTTGGTGTTGCATGAATTCTAAAAAGCTCCTAAACGCATACCATCATTTCATCATTTGATCAAGTTGTTGTTACATGTGGAGGATTATCGCCTTCCTCGCTGCACATTATCCTCGATTATCGATCTGTGGAGACTCAACGGTCTCCTCGTGCTCCATTGCTATTCTCAACATTTTCGGATGCCATTTTCAAACATCGCAACAAAACAAGGGTTAAATAACATATCACATATTATCCCTATACTCCGACCGACCAATTAAATACCAAATAAACTTAGGTAGGTCATACTAATGGAAGGAATTTCCCGCTCTCCCTCCTAGTTCTTGTCTCACATCTCAGCCAGGATCATATCCCTAAGCTTTGATACCAACTGTGACGCCCCCAAACAGGTATACATCACCCATCTTGAGTCGCCAAATACATGGTACAAAATTCAAATACAATTTAATAATAATACAAATTGCCGTGGTAAACAATACGATAAAACATAAACCGAGAGTTTTAATAAGAATATTATCATCTAGACAATATCCACACTCAAAGGAGTCCTCATTACATTTATTGTCACACTATTTAATGTAATAGTGAGGACTACTAATGCTATCATCTCGGACCATCACTCCGCTCCTCGACTCATCCCAGCTATATTCTCATTTTCTCAAGAGAACGTTGAAAGAAAGGTGAGCTCAACTAGCCCAAGAAGAAATATTATGACTAAGATAATGCGTAATAAATTATCATTAGTCTTCAACAATGTTAAACCGATAAAATACAATGTACATCAAGTTTAATCTGCATGAACAAGCAATCCATTAGAAGAGTCAAGAGAGAATAAAATCTACTATCTTCTATGATTTAAAAAGTTTTTCATCACTTTTATCACTGGACTCAATTTTAATAAATAATCCACATCATCAATTCATCCCCCGCACTATGTGCCAAGGATATTATTTAATATCACCACCATAATTAATTATCCATGCACCACGGCCAAAGATAATTGTGTTTTCATCAACTATCCCGATCATGCCATAAAACAATTCATCTTTGCCCTCGTCAAGAGAATCCATAGCCATAATCATACCAAAAACTATCCATCAATGCACTACGGGCCAATGAGGACTTTTTTCACATCATTTGTAACATTACTACCATGATTATACCAAATAATCCTCGGTCATAATCATACCAAGTCCATCTATGCACCATGTGCCATGTAATGACTTTCAACAAAATATAAACATGAGGATGATGACAATGATATAAGAATTCAATAAAACAAGTTCAAGAATTAAATTATCCAGAACTAATAACGCCCAAATTGTCAACATGATACTTCTTTGTAGAGTAAAATTCAAGAATGCTCGTAAGAATATTTTCATGAAAAGATATTGGATGAAGCGCAAATATCAAGGATATTCCACTAATTTCATGGAGTATAGAAGTCAAAACTTTAACCAACCGAGTATAATAAAGAATGGAATAACAAAAGAAATCACCATGCATGCAGATTTCAGATAGACAAAAGTTATTCTAATGTAATAATAAATAACGGAACTGTGTCAGCGCGTAATAATACGCACCGATATGTGATATTCCAACAGAATAATAAAGAATGGAATAACAATAGAAATCACCATGCATGTGGTACTCAGATGACAAAGTTATTCCAATAGAATAATAAATAACGGAACTGTGTCAAAGTAAATTCAAGATCGATGTGATATTCCAAATGTAATAATAAAGAATGGAATAACAACATAAATCACCACGCATGCGATGCAGACTTCAGATGATGAAAAGTTATTCCAATGTAATAATAAATAAAGGAACCAAGTCCGTCCTAGTAAAACGCACACATGAGGATATTTCAATGTAATAATAAAGAATGGAATAATGTAAGAATTTCACCAAGTATAGGGTAGCCACATGATACAAAAGTTATTCCAATGTAATAATAAATAATGGAATAATGTAATAATTTCACCAAGTATAGGGTAGATCATGTATACAAGTTATTCCAATGTAATAATAAAGAATGGAATAATGTAAGAATTTCACCAAGTATACCACGATACAAAGTTATTCCAATGTAATAATAAAGAATGGAATAATGTAAGAATTTCACCAAGTATAACATGATACAAAAGTTATTCCAACAGAATAATAAAGAATGGAATAACATAAGTTCTCTTCGAAAGAAACGAAAGTACAACAAATAATACCCCTTACCTTATAAAAAGAAGAGTACTCGATGGTAGAAGGGGATATACTTGAAGAAACTTCACTACGCTCAAAGCTTTCTTAAACGCTAAAGAAATACGCTTAAGATTATAGAAGAAGAATTATCTCTACAGCTTTTCTCTCACTAGAGTTTCAATTGAATTCGTAAGAAATAATGAAAGAACGAGCTTCTATTTATGTAAGATTGATCTAATAGTAACCAATCCATGAACTATCCAGATTGATTTACTTTTAAACTGGACGATCCAGATTGGTTTACAATAAAATATAATATATTCTATTTATAATCTAATAAAACGAATAAATTTATAAAAGTATTCTATTTTTATATAAAAAGATTTTACTATAAAAAGATTTTACTATGCAAACACTATGCATAATAATATATAAATATAATATATTCTAATTATTGTCTAAAAAAAAATTACTAAATAACTTTTTATAAAAAGTATTCATTTTTATATAAAAAGTTTTTATGTTTTATTACATTAATAATACTAATAAAATAAAACTCATATATATATATATATATATATATATAATCAACAATAATTAAATCCAATAACGTGAGATACTATGCAAAGAACTCATCGTAGCAATAATTGAACAAAACCGAGTGACTTCTCACGTAAAGCATCAATAATCAATATCGCGTACTACTATGCAACCACTAATGCGTACATCGCATTTTTTACTACTGGGTAGTTCAACAGCTTTTTAATCAGTAAAACTTCCGCCGTTATTTTCATAAATATATTTTTTATCGTTTTCTCATTCCGATAATAATTCCATTGTGGGGTCCACCAATGATTGCGTCATTGTATGAATATTCTCTCGCTAAAACGAATATTCCCCAACCAATCGAATATAATACAACTTCAGATACTTTTACAAAATTTATAAATACTACCCACAACTATAACATTATCTCAAATCCATACCATAATATTAAAAAAAATATTCGAGAAATTTTCGAGAAAATTGGAAATACTTTATTCGTAAAATTTCCATCACTTCCATTTTAAGTTGGAGATCCTATCCTCATCTCTCAACTTCGGAATGCGAGAATCCCCCTCCAAAGATCGACCTCAAGCTCCTCTACTCTACATCCTAACTCCAAAATCTGCTCCTCGTACTCCCCTAACATTCGATCCTCAAAAGTAGCCTCGTCGGAGTCCTCCAAAGGCTCGGGCTCCTCTTCCAAAGGCTCTTCCTCCGGATCAGACTCCACCTCCTCCTCATTGTTATCATCATCATTAGGGACCACTACTGATATAGGTTCTGCTATCAAGGGTGCCTCATAGACTACGTGGATATCACGCGGCTCCTCCTCTACTACTCGACTAGGTCCTTCCATGTCAGTCATCCTACAATCACCAACATAAGACAACACAAACAACAACTCCATTAGAATGTTAAATAAACATAAGTTCATTGTGTAGAATGAAGTTACATTTCATAACACACTAAGACTCTCAAGGAAAACTCTACATGAGTTTTATCTTTATACTAACTTCTAAGTTATAATCTAAGAACACTCGCTCCTAAGGTTTATAACTATAGCTTTGATACCAACCTGTGACACCCCCAAATTCTCTGACCTCCACTTGGTCACTCGAATTTAGTTCATCACATTCTCATGGTAAAACCATAACTAAAATCACACAATCACAATGGAAAATCTGACTTAGAATAATATACAATGATTTATTATAATTATTCCCCCAAATCTCGTAACCTACAGTACTTAATAGATTACATAATAATATCAAATAAAGACTTATTACATAATCCTACTTAAGCTTAACATAGTCTAAAAATAGTCTTAATACAACATAATAGTCTTAAACATAAAGGGACAAGCTAGTCGATAGCCTAGTCCTTGCCCTAAATCCTTCGAGAGACACTTCCTGCTTACTTTTAAGCGAAAGGTTTTAAATAAGCAAGGATGAGCACAAATTGCCCAGCAAGTAATATACAACAAGGGTAAAGATTTTTATAACACGAGTTTAAAATATCGAAGTATCATCTCTAAGATAGTTCAGAGTTTCAGAATAATATCATGAATAATGAATACCTATAATTCTCGGAATAAGAACGATAATTCAATATCAATCAACAGATATATATGAATTCAACGACTATCAATGTATCCAACTAGATAAACAATTTATACTGAGCAGTCACTAAGGACTAGTGAAATCTACTAGAATTACCAATATTAAACTGATAACCCAAAAGAATCAAGTACTATATATGATCAGTCTACAATACTCTAAATTATGCATAACACCACAATAATAAACCACTCATGTGTTGGGGTTTCCAACAACATACACTCCCCTTACCATAAGGGTTGTTCAACTCAGTTTTCAAGATTTCTGCACCAGTCAATTGGTTTGGACAGTTTTATAAACATGCATTTAGTCTAGCCAAATCAAATGGCATCGACTCTTTCACAATATTCAAGAACAATACCAAGTTCAACATGAATAATAGTTTTCACAAGAGTTTAAACATGCTAGTTCCAATGAACGGGAGAAAGATAATTGCATTCAATATTTGAATTACAGGAAATTCAAGAACTTGCACAACATCCAAAGTTGTGTAATTTAGGATACTCGCACAATAAAAGGATGGTTCAGATACTTGCTCAATATAGATTTGAATAAGGTTAGAGAACTTGCTTACGATATGCGTTGAATAAAGTAATGCAAGGGTTTTGGATACTTGCCTCAAGCGTAGTTTACCAAAATATTGCTTATCAATACTCTTTTGAATCCAAACATAATATGATATGCATATGGGATATTCATTAGTTAAACACATTCGATAAACAATCTTGATATATATGGATCAAGTGTACACACGTGACTAAATCATGAAATCTTCTATTTATGTTATTACGTAGCTCGGAACTACCGTTAGACTTTATTAGTCTAAAACACTTTATCAATTCAAGCTAAGATAGGTGTTAACATGCAAAGCTACCTCTATCAGTGTGTCATGAATAGAAATAAGCATAATGAAGTTATACTAGCATGCTACATACTTCAGAAGTCACTTTCCAAGTCTGCAGAATGGTGTGGCCGCGCCTGATTTGTACTAAGGAGTCGCGCGGCTCCCAGTTCAAACCAGGACTGAACAATTATTTGTTTGGCCTAACTTGTCCATCCTTACATACATAACACATATTAACATGTTAAGGGTCCTTTCGCATCTTTCAAGTTTAATCTAGGTCCCGTCTTGAATAATACGGTTCTAAGTTGGACATCTCAACAGATTAAGGCCATTTAAGGTTATGAAACCACAAAGTCCAACATGCTTGATTCTTAAACATATAAGGTAGTCGTATAACTCATATTAGACATGCTTGTGAGTATTCATATCACATACGTGTTATTAACATCGTTTTGTTTTGAAATATGCTTCGTTTATGCTTTTCTTGAATTATGATACCTAAGCATGATGTATATATACGTATTATACATGAGTGAGTCTAAGAGTATTATCCAACATGTTCATATTTATCAGATTTCAACCCTCAAAGTAGTATATAAACATTCACGTTAAAAGTTCATATTTTTATTTAGTAAAACTTACTAATAAGTCTAACATGCTCATGCTTCAATATGAAATCCATGTACTTAAGTTAGTATGTCCGACATGCATTTCAAAACCACTAACATGCTTGCAAGGTCAAAATATGCATTACTTCAAGTTCACAATTTTTAGTTTTCCAAATCTTGAAGTTTTCTTGAAAATTCAACTCAAATCAAACTAAAACAACGTACTATGTTCAAAACAATATCTAACCACATGCTAGGGTTATTTATATCTTAACCTAACTATCATATCATGCTTAGAACACTATAGAAATATTAAAGTAGTATCTAGGAAAAACACCACGCTTGGCCGCGCGGTATTAGGCTATATAAGTGGCGCGGCCGCACCACTTTGATCAGAACCAAAAAATATGGCTCTGCTTCTGCAAAGCCTTGTCATATTCAGTACTAAACTTGCAACCAGACTAACAACAAAGCTCCTAGATATGCATACAAGCTCGGATACTACCATGGCATGCTAATCCATACTAATTAACAGAGAATTCAACAATTTCTAGAATTTGACAAAACTTCAAACTAAGAATATAATTTTATACCTTTGCTTTGAATTAGATAGGACTTAACTCAAAATTAGATTACTCCCTCCCACTCTCTATAGCAACTAAGCAAGTTATTCTCTGCAACATAGCACATGAAGTAGAGTGCTCAATTTATAGAAAACTTACTAACCATGTTAAGCCATTGTCCAAGAAATTAAACCAAGAGATGGTGGGAGAATTCATTGGGTAATTAAGAGTTGGTGCAATAGTGGCCAACCACCCCCATCACCCACACCCTTCTTCATCATGGCTAGCTATTGGGAAGTTTAAGATATGAAGGAATAGGTAGCCTTAGGCCAATGGTTCTTCACGTGGGGAAGAAAAGTGACTAACAAAATGGGACAAGCCAAATCTCAGTATTTGATAGCTATCTTAAGCCACACACTATATGTTTAATACACATATATGTATACTTAGGTTTTAAATCCAATTGGGTGCATACATGGGTTTAAATAATATGGCAATATTATGTTAGTAATTTAGGGTATTAAATATAATCCATGTACATTTTGATAATGCCAAATTAGGATTTAATTGAGTAGTGACACACCACATTATCATTACTTTTATTATATTATTTATTCACATAGTCATAAGATATGTATCAATGCAATATATATACACATTACATGGTCACATAGACATCATTTGCATAACTTTTACCCTTCATATTATGCATATAGGTAGCTACTATACATATACATTTAATTATCAAATGCTTGCATATAGAAATTAATAAATTATTTATCTTACCAATTAATTAATAATAATATTAACTAATCCCTTCCTTATTAATCGGTGACATTATTAATCTTTATAACAATTAAGAATCTTGTTATATTTATAAACACGTTACTCATTGTTATTATATCTCTTACACTAATAATAGTCACGCATCTATTAATTACCATTAATATTTAACCGATATTCTTTTATAATAAATAACAATTAATATAGATTAATTGTTTGCTTAACAATTCTTCCATTAATTAATATAATCATTAATATTTTCCATCACCGTGCCACACAAGGCTTTCAACGAGTTCATCACAAACTCCACATATTCTTCCATTATTTAATTAGTCAATATGATTGAGTTAACTCATCTTGTAACACAAAATCATTTATATTCAAATAAATATTCATTTCCACTAATATATTCATTTAATAAGACGTGAAAATTCTCGGGTATTACATCCTCCCCCCCCCCTTATAAAAATTTCATCCCGGAATTGCTACAAGGTTACACAAATAGATGTGCATAATACCTCATTATCCTATCTTATAACTCCCACGTTGCCTCCTCGACATCGTGGTTACGCCAAAGCACTTTTACAGAGAAAATAACTTTATTCCTTAAAGTTTGCTCTTTCCTATATAGAATTTGGACAGGAATTTCTTCGTACGCTAAGTTCTCCTCCACTTGAATGGGTTCGTAAGAAATCATGTGCTTGTAGTCAGGCCAGTACGGACACAACACGGATATGTGAAACACGTTATGGATGTGCTCCAACTTAGGTGTTAGTGCAACTTTGTACGCTACTTCGCCCATCCGCTTTAGTATCTCGAACGGTCCTATGAATCTTGGACTCAATTTTCCTTTCTTGTCGAAACGGATCTTTCCCTTCCATGGAGATACCTTCAAGAATACAAAACTGCCGACTTTAAAATCATGGTTTTGCCGATGCAAATCCGCGTACTTCTTCTGGCGATCTTGAGCTGCTACTAGTCTGGCCCTTATCACTGTCACCACATCCGCGGTTTGTTGTACTAACTTTGGTCCGAGTATTCGTCATTCTCCGAATTTGTCCCAACATAATGGCGTTCTGCACTTCCTTCCGTAAAGAGCTTTATATGGTGGCATGCCGATACTCGCATGGTAACTATTATTATATGCAAATTCGACTAAGGGTAGGTGGTCGTCCCAATTTCCCTTGAAGTCCATCACGCAAGTCCTAACCATGTCCTCTAGCATTTGTATCATTTGCTCACTTTGTCCATCTGTCTGAGGGTGATATGCGGTACTCAACCTCAACTATGTTCCCATCCTCTCTTGCAAGCTTTCTAGCACTTTGATGTGAAGTACGGATCTCAGTCAAAAATAATCGATATCGGTACTCCATGTCGTGAAACAATTTCCTTTATGTACAGACTCGCTAATTGATTTAAACTATAGAGGATCTTGATAGGTAGAAAATGTGCGGTCTTCGTAAGTCGATCCACGATAACCCAAATGGCATCCAAACCTTTCTGCGTGACTGGAAGTCCTACCACAAAATCCATCGTAATATGCTCCCATTTCCACTCTGGTATTTTCGACGGTTGTAATAAACCACTCGGTCGCTGATGCTCTACTCTTACGCGTTGACAAGTCAAACATCTACTAGCGTACTCCGCGATTTCTCGTTTCAAATTTGGCCACCAAAAATGTAGCCTCATATTCGGGTACATCTTTGTGCCTCTTGGATGAACAAAATATGTCGTATTGTGTGCCTCGTGCAAAATCCCCTCTCTTAACTCGGTTACTGTCGGTACCCACACTCTCTCTTCAAATATTAAGATACCGTCTTTATCTATTCGAAATTTTTCTACCTCATTTTTCGTGATCCTTTTCCTGATTTTCTCACATTCTTCATCTTTCTCCTGGGCTTCTTTTACTCTATCCAACAATGTCGGACAAGCTTCCATTATAAATTACTTCTCTTTAGACCTCGGTCCCTTTACTTCTATTTCTAATTTCTATATTTCTTTTATTAACTCTTCCTGAGTTGTTAATTGCATCAGTTTCTCCCTTCCTTTCCTGCTCAAAGAGTCGGCAACTATGTTTGCCTTCCCCAGGTGATAAAGAATATCATAGTCATAATCTTTGATCAATTCTAACCACCTTCTCTAACGCATATTCAACTCCTTCTATGTGAAGATATATTTCAGACTTTTGTGGTCCGTGTATATCTCACATTTCTCTCTGTACAAATAATGTCTCCATATCTTTAACGCAAAAACTACTGTCGCTAACTCTAAGTCATGAGTAGGGTATCGTTTTTCGTAATCCTTCAATTGTCGTGACACATACGCAATGACTTTGCCATGTTGCATCAACACACAGCCCAGTCCTCTATGTGATGCATCACTATACACCACAAATCCTCCCGTATCATCCAGTAATGATAATACAGGCGCCTCGCTTAATCTCTTCTTTAACTTTTGGAAACTTTCTTCGCATTTGTTGGTCCATACAAATTTTACCGTCTTCCTCGTCAAATTAGTCAACAGGGTCACTATCTTAGAAAAATCTTGGATGAATCTTCGATAGTACCCAGCTAACCCTAAGAAACTTCTCACCTCCGTCGAAGTTCTCGGTTGTTCCCAGTTACTTACTACTTCGACCTTCTCGAGGTCTACTGAGATTCCATTCTCATCCACCATATGGCCTAAGAATTGAACCTTCTTCATCCAGAATTTGCACTTATAAAATTCCGCATACATCTTTTCCTTTCGTAGTGCCTCCAAAATAATCTTCAGATGTTCGGCGTGTTCTTCCTCTGTCTTCGAGTAGATCAAAATATCGTCAATGAAAAATACCACAAATTTATCCAAGTATAACTTGAAAACTCGATTCATCAAGTCCATGAATGCTGCTGGAGCATTAGTCAAACCAAATGACATTACCAAAAACTCGTAATGTCCATAACGGGTTCAAAACGCAGTCTTTGGTATATCCTCATCCCGCACTTTCAGTTGGTGATATCTCGTCCGTAGATCGATCTTCGAGAAACACTTAGCTCCCCTTAGTTGATCAAATAAGTCATCTATCCTCGGTAGTGGATATCTTTTCTTGAATGTTACTCTGTTCAATTCTCGATAATCGATATAGAGCCTCATCGATCCGTCTTTTTTCTTAACGAATAACACTGGTGCTCCCCAAGGAGACACACTCGGTCGAATGTAACCCTTATCCAAAAACTCTTGAAGTTGTATCATCAATTCCTTCATTTTTACTGGCGCCATACGATATGGAGCTTTCGAAATCGGTGTCTTTCCCGGTGCTAAGTCAATTACGAATTTGATTTCTTTGTCTGGCGGAAGACCGGGCAGATCGTCCGAAAACACATCCTAAAATTCACTCACTACAGGTATATTTTTAATCTTTATTCCCTTTTTCCGAGTATCCACTATGTAAGCTAAATAACCTACACACCCTTTTTGTTAACAATTTATTGGCCTGCGTCATCGTAATGCAACATGATTGCTTAAGCGATGAGCTGCCATAAAACACTACATTAGACTTACTCGGAGTCTGGAGGTTTACACACTTGTTCTGACAATCAATTACTGCCGCATGGTTATATAACCAATCCATTCCCAGTATTACGTCTAATTCTCCTAGTCTAATAGGAATCAAATCTACGCTCAGTTCATGTTCTCAAATGTTTGCGCGACAATTTCGATAGACGTATTCTACAGGGATGATTTCCTTATTCGCAACCTCTATGTTCAAAGGATCCTCTAAACGTTCTCGGGGTGTACTAAGTTTACTAGCAAATTTTTTGGATACAAATGAACAGGTGGCACCCGAATCAAATAATACATAAGCATTTATATTATTGATTGGGATTATACCTGACACCACATCCTTCGCAGCTACTGCGTCCTGGACGGTCATGTTAAAAGTTCAGGTGGTCGATCGGTTGGGTTGCGCAAGTCCACCAATCATTAACTTGCTTCCTCCTCCCTGGCTTCCGCCAACTCCACCGCTTCCTTTCTTCGGGCAGTCCTTTATCTGGTGCTCTTTTGATCCACAAGAAAACATCCCCTGGTCTTCTTTGGTTTTGGGCAATTTGGCGCTATCTGCCCCTCTTGACTGCAATTATAGCATGTGTTCTTTCCTTTCTAGCACTCCCTCTGATGACTTCTTCCACACTTATTACAAGTTTCAGCCCTTCTCTTGAAGTTTCCCTGGTGACTTCCACCTTGATTATTGTTTTTGTTGTTATTGTTGTTATTTTCCCATTTCCTCTTTCCAGAATTACTCCCTCCGCTGCTGCTTCCTCCACGATACTCACTACTAGTGTTCTTATTCTTTTTCTCCTTATGATATAGACTTAAGGCCTCACTGCCACCTTTCGCGATGACTGCCTTCTCTAACAAAGTCGTAAAGGAATCAATCTAGAAGACTGATACCTTATTATACAACCATGGCTTCAACCCTTGCTCGAAGCATCTCGCCTTCCTCTCCTCATCCCCGACTTGGTGCTCCGCAAATCGCGCTAGTCCATTAAACTTTACTACATATTGCGCCACCGTCATATCTCCTTGTTTTAACTCTAGGAACTTCACTTCCATCCTACTCTTCATACTCTTTAGGAAATAGTTCTCAAAAAACGTCATAAACCTCTCCCATATTATTGTTCCCTCTCCCGCTCTCTGCTGCTCAGCTTCCCACCAATAGTTCGCTTCGCCCCTCATCGTGTATGTGGAAAATACTGTCACCCATGCGAGCTATAGTGAAAGCCTTCTCGATCTTCTTGATCCAGGTTTACGCAACTATAGGGTCATTAGTTCCCGTGAACTCTGGGGGTCCTACACTCTTAAAGTCTTTGAAGGATGTTACTGGGACAGCTTGGGGAATGGGTGGCACGGGTTCGTTTATTCCCCTAAGAGCTTCTCCTAACAAGTCTACCAACTTCTGAATAGGATCTACTTGCTCTCTCTCTCATTATTAATAGATTCTTCGAGTGCATCCAATCTACGTCTTGGTGCCATGATCTGCATCACAAAATTTTCATTTTATTATCTAATTATAATACTTATACCTTTCACAATTGAAAAGAACTATAGGTTTATAACACGTTTCTGAAATAAGACCATTTATATTCATATGACAAATGGTTACATTACATGTTCTTTTCTAGCATACTGCTATAAATGATATCACATATCCCCTATTATCACAAAAGACGAGGACAACACTAGCTTACAACCCCTCTAACACTTTTCAAAAGTTGGGGTTTTTTCTACTATCTCACGTCTTACACAAAAGACTAAGATTTACAACAACAATATAATCAATAAATAAAATACTACAACTACTAGTCTTCATCCTTTAGACTCAATCTAACATCCCACGCTCCATGGTGCTCTGAAATTCCTTCTGTGTAATGTGCACCACCATATCTCGACTTATGGTATGTCGGGTCTGTCCTTGCTCAGCTGGGTAGTGATTTACCCCATCAATCAATCTCTCCATGGTCGTGCGTAGAGCATAGCCCATCTTATTCATCTTCCTCCTCTTGCACCGTACCTCATCCTCTAGATCATCCACCCTATCGTTGGCTTCCTCCCACTTCTCCTAGAAGTGAATCCTATCCATCACCTCCATCTCTAACTGAGTTCGAAGATCCTCCTTCTCCGTCCTCTAACTCAAAACCTTCTGCTCTAATTCTTCCAGCTTTCCTGCAATCTCAACATTCCTCGCCACCGCTCGGTGAAACAGAGCTCCCATCTGGATCCTTGCCTCCTTACGGTGAGCAATTTCCACCTCCATTTCCTGCATTGCCAATTTTCTCTGATGGTCCTCGTCTCTCAACTTCTGGAACGCAGAATCCCTCTCCTTAGCCTCAGCCTCAAGCTCTTCTACTCTACATCCTAACTCCAAAATCTGCTCCTCATACTCCCCTAACATTCGATCTTCAAAAGTAGCCTCGTCGGAGTCCTCCAAAGGTTAGGGACCACTACTGATATAGGTTCTGCTATCAAGGGTGCCTCATAGACTATGTGGATATCATGCGGCTCCTCCTCTACTACTCGACTAGGTCCTCCCATGTCAGTTATCCTACAATCACCAACATAAGACAACACAAACAACAACTCCATTAGAATGTTAAATAAACATAAGTTCATTGTATAGAATGAAGTTACATTTCATAATAAACTAAGACTCTCAAGGAAAACTCTACATGAGTTTTATCATCATACTAACTTCTAAGTTCTTCTAAGTTATAATCTAAGGACACTCGTTCCTAAGGTTTATAACTATAGCATTGATACAAACCTGTGACGCCCCCAAATTCTCTGACCTCCACTTGGTCGCTCGAATTTGGTTCATCACGTTCTCATGGTAAAACCATAACTAAAATCACACAATCACAACCGAAAATCTGATATAGAATAATATACAATGATTTATTATAATTATTCCCCCAAGCCTCGCAACCTACAGTACTTAATAGATTACATAATAATATCAAATAAAGACTTATTACATAATCCTACTTAAGCTTAACATAGTCTGAAAATAGTCTTAATACAACATAATAGTCTTAAACATAAAGGAACAAGCTAGTCGGTAGCCTTGTCCTTACCCTTGTCCTTCCCAGAGACACTTCCCTGTTCTACCTTAACTGAAAGGTTTTAAATAAGCAAGGATGAGCACAAATTGCCCAACAAGTAATATACAACAAGGGTAAAGAGTTTTATAACACGAGTTTGAAATATCGAAGTATCATCTCTAAGATAGTTCAGAGTTTCAGAATAATATCATGAATAATGAATATCAATAATTCTCGGAATAAGAACGATAATTCAATATAAATCAACAAATATATATGAATTCAACAACTATCAATGTATCCAACTAGATAAACAATTTATATTGAGCAGTCACTAAGGACTGATAACCCAAAAGAATCAAGTACTATAGATGATCAGTCTACAATACTCTAAGTTATGCATAACACCACAATAATAAACCACTCATGTGTTGGGGTTTCCAACAACATACACTCCCCTTACCATAAGGGTTGTTCAACTCAGTTTTCAAGATTTTCGCACCAGTCAATTGGTTTGGACTGTTTTATAAACATGCATTTAGTCTAGCTGAAGCAAATGGCATTGACACTTTCACAATATTCAAGAATAATACCAAGTTCAACATGAATAATAGTTTTCACATGAGTTTAAACATGCTAGTTCCAATGAACGGAGTAAAATAACTTGCATTCAATATTTGAATTACAGGAAATTCAAGAACTTGCACAACATCCAAAGTTGTGTAATTTAGGATTCTTGCACAATAAAAGGATGGTTCAGATACTTGTTCATTATAGATTTGAATAAGGTTAGAGAACTTGCTTACGATATGCATTGAATAATGTAATGCAAGGGTTTTGGATACTTGCCTCAAGCGTAGTTTACCAAAATTTCGCTTATCAATATTCTTTCGAATCCTAACATAATGTGATACGCATATGGGATATTCATTAGTTAAACACATTCGATAAACAATCTTGATATATATAGATCAAGTGCACACACACGACTAAATCATGAAATCTTCTATTTATGTTATTACGTAGCTCGGAACTACCGTTAGACTTTATTAGTCTAAAACATTTTATCAATTCAAGCTAAGATAGTTGTTAACATGCAAAGCTACCTCTGTCATTGTGTCATGAATAGAAATAAGCATAATGAAGTTATCCTAGCATGCTACATACTTCAGAAATCATAGAAATCACTTTCCAAGTCTGCAGAATGGCGCGATCGCGCCTGATTTGTACTAAGGAGACGCGCGGCCGCGCGACTCCCAGTTCAAACCAGAGCTGAGCAATTATTTTCTTGGCCTAACTTGTCCATCCTTACATACATAACACATATTAACATGTTAAGGGTCCTTTCGCATCTTTCAAGTTTAATCTAGGTCATGTCTTGCATAATACGGTTCTAAGTTGGACATCTCAACAAATTAAGTCAATTTAAGGTTATAAAACCACAAAGTCCAACATGCTTGATTCTTAAACATATAAGGTAGTCATATAACGCATATTAGACATACTTGTGAGTATTCATATCACATACGTGTTATTAACATCGTTTTGTTTTGAAATATGCTTCGTTTATGATTTTCTTGAATTATGATACCTTAGCATGATGATATATACACTTATTATACATGAGTGAGTCTAAGAGTATTATCCAACATGTTCATATTTATCAGATTTCAACCCTCAAAGTAGTATATAAACATTCACATTCAAAGTTCATATTTTCATTTAGTAAAACTTACTAATAAGTCTAACATGCTCATGCTTCAATATGAAATCCATGTACTTAAGTTAGTATGTCCGACATGCATTTCATAACCATACTAACATGCTTGCAAGGTTAGAATATGCATTACTTCAAGTTCACAATTTTTAGTTTTCCAAATCTTGAACTTTTCTTGAAAACTCAACTCAAATCAAACTAAAATAACATACTATGTTCAAAACAATATCTAACCACATGCTAGGGTTATTTATATGCTTAACCTAACTATCATAGCATGCTCAGAACACTACAGAAACATTAAAGTAGTACCTAGGAAAAACACCACGTGTGGCCGCACGGTATTAGGCTATAGAAGTGGCGCAGCCGCACCACTTCGATCAGAACCAAAAAATATGGCTCTGCTTTTGCAGAGCCTTGTCATATTCAGTATTAAACTTGCAACCAGACTAACAACAAAGCTCCTAGATATGCATGCAAGCTCAGATACTACCATGGCATGCTAATCCATACCAATTAACAGAGAATTCAACAATTTCTAGAATTTGACAAAACTTCAAACTAAGAACATAATTTTATACCTTTGCTTTGAATTGGACAGGACTTAACTCAAAATCAGATTACTCCTTCCCACTCTCTATAGCAACTAAGCAAGTAATTCTCAGCAACATAGCACATGAAGTAGAGTGCTCAATTTATAGAAAACTTACTAACCATGCCAATCCATTGTCCAAGAAATTAAAACAAGAGATGGAGGGAGAATTCATTGGGTAATTAAGAGTTGGTGCAATAGTGGCCAACCACCCCCATCACCCACACCCTTCTTCATCATGGCTAGCTATTGAGAAATTTAAGAGATGAAGGAATAGGTAGCCTTAGGCCAATGGTTCTTCACTCGTGGAAGAAAAGTGACTAACAAAATGGGACAAGCCAAATCTCAGCATTTGATAGCTATCTAAAGCCACACACTATATGTTTAATACACATATATGTATACTTAGGTTTTAAATCCATTTGGGTGCATACATGGGTTTAAATGATATGGCAATATTATGTTAGCAATTTAGGGTATTAAATATAATCCATGTACATTTTGATAATGCCAAATTAGGATTTAATTGTGTAGTGACACACCACGTTATCATAACTTTTATTATATTATTTATTCTCATAGTCATAAGATATGTATTAATGCACTATATATACAAATTACATGGTCACATTGACATCATTTGTATAACTTTCACCCTTCATATTATGCATATAGGTAGCTACTATACATATACATTTAATTATCACATGCTTGCATATAGCAATTAATAAATTACTTATCTTACCAATTAATTAATAATAATATTAACTAATCCCTTTCTTATTAGTGAATGACATTATTAATCTTTATAACAATTAAGAATCTTGTTATATTTATAAACACATTGCTTCATTGCTATTATATCTCTTACACTAACAATAGTCACGTACTATTAATTACCATTAATATTTAACCGATATTCTTTAATAATAAATAACAATTAATATAGATTAATTGTTCGCTTAACAATTCTTCCGTTAATTAATATAATCATTAATATTTCCCATCACCGTGCCACACAAGGCTTTCAACGAGTTTATCACAAACTTTACATATTCTTCCATTATTCAATTATTCAATATAATTGAGTTAACTCATCTCGTAACACAAAATCATTTATATTCAAATAAATATTTATTTCCACTAATATATTCATTTAATAAGACGTGGAATTTCTCGGGTATTACACTAGGTACGGATTTCGTACTCTATCAGCGAGACTCTTTTGTTTTTGATTTGTTCATTTCGTTATTCATTTTAAAATTTAGTATTGCCTCTCATAATTATTCCTTGTCAATTTATTGTGATAGTTTTGTTTTGGCGTTGTATTAAAACTCATATTTGTACTCTTTAGACTAGTGTATCATGTCTAAATTTTATTTTGATATTTATAGTGATGTACATGTTAACACATATTTTGTAGACTTTGTGTTTTGATTCGGTTCATATTAACATGTACATATTAGAACCATTTGTGTTAAAATTATGTTGCATGTGTTGTGACATGATATTTTGTTACAATACTGTAGGGTATACTTGAGCTATAACCACTTGTGGGGGTACAACAAGCATGTCCTCTTGTCACCGAGGCATGACACCTTCCGTGGCGGTGTGATCAGTCTACAACGTCTCCGTTTTGTGCTCCGGTGCGAGTTGGCCATTTAGTGTTTTGTTGTGGGAGGCGTATAGGTCAACCCTAGTTTTTGGTTCTGTTTTGTTCTGCGGATTGGTGATGTACACACCTTCCGATTTTACATGCATTGGATTCACTGTCCAATGTGTGTGACTTGCCTGTGTGGCATTATTTGATTTTCCTGTGAGGCATTATTTAACTTGCATGTGTGGCAAGGTATATTTCTGTTTTGTTTTGAGCTTGATATGAAATAACACCCAGCCATTTGTTTCAGCCTATTATTTTATTGTATTAGTTTTGTTCGATACAATTCAGTTCATTAAATTGAGTTAGTTATTTCAGTTTTTTAGTTTGTACTCTATATTCATACTGGGCATTTGGCTCATGCTGCATTTTTCTTCCGGCGGGTAATTACGGGGATCAAGGGCACGTATGATGAAAACTCCCTTCATTCCAATGGTTTAGAAATATTGTGTTTAGGCTTGATGTGTTAGTTTATTTGGAATTGTAATAATTATTTTAGGTTGTGATTTGAGCTCATGTGACATTTATTATGGGTTGTCTTATGACATTTAATCATTATGAGACCATTATTTTGTGGCTTGGAGCCTTGTTATAATTTCATCAATTCTGTTGTGTTTTGAGTAACCTCTCTTTCTATTTTGAAAAGGGGGTGTTATAGAGTTGGTACCAAAGCTTAGGTTCTTTCTTGTATAAAACCTATTTAGATTTGACCTGTGAGTTATGGGTATACTTCTGGGTTAGGTTTCTATTCCGTTTGATTTTCTGTTCAGCTATTATATCAGCTATATTTGAATTTATTTCAAATTTGTTAGTTATCTATTCGTTGACTTCTTTCTTAGATGGCTTGTAGATCCGCCAGAGTTGCTGGGAGGCAAGGTAACGATAGGGGAAGATGTGAGGGTCAGCCCAATGAGCAACCTAATGATCAGATTAATGCTCAATTGGTTACCTTAGTGAATCAGGCGGTGAATCAGGCTTTACCTTAGTTGGTGACACAGATTGTACAAGCAATACAACAGCCGCCACCAAAAATTCCTGAGCAAGGGAATCCGGGAAATAATGGTCAACATACAAATGTTGAGGAAGGAAATGCGGATGGTCATGATTAGTAGGGGGTTGCGATGTATGTATGGTTAGAGAGGTTCTAGAAGCAGAAACCACAGTCATTTAGCTCAGCTTTGACTCCAATTGATGCATAGAATTGGATTGCTCACCTAGAGAAGATTTTTGATGTGTTGGGGTGCTCAGATAATCAGAGAGTATTACTTGTTGCTTACAAGCTGGAAGGGGATGCACAGAGGTGGTGGAAGGCAACGAAAGTAACAAGGGGTGATGGTTATGTCGAGGTACTAAGCTGGAAAGAGTTTTGTGAGGTCTTTTATCAGCAGTACTTTCCAGTTGTTGATAAATAGGCCTATGCCAGAGAATATCTATCCATCCGACAGAAAGATGATGAGTCCATCACGGATTTCATGATGAGGTTCACTAGGTTGGCAGGCTTTGTAGGAACCTCAGCAGGGACTGCAGCAGAACAGGTAGAGAAGTTTAAGTGGTGAATTCATTATAGATATCGGCAACATCTCATTAATGCCAAGTTTTCAGATGTGTCAGCAATGGCCAATGCGGCCAAGAATATTGAGATGGAGCGACAGGACTTTCGGTCTTCTAAACTGGAAGGGAGTCGAAAGAGGGACAGAGATGACCAGCAGGGTTAAACTTTGGGTTAATATGGGAAAAATCAGGGTGGTCAGTGGAACAAGAACCGTGGCGGTCAGCAGGGGCAATCGTGTGGTCAGAATCAGAATAGGGATTATCAGCAGACACCTCAACAAGGGCAGAATCGTCAGCTTCAGCTACCTTGGCATGGTCAGAATCATCAGCAGTGGCAGAATCGTCAGCAGGGACAGAATCAAGGTTGTTATTCTGGACCAGCTGGTGGGGGTAACCCAAATCTTATCCCGATAACTCCTTGTGCTACTTGTGGAGCTAATCATCCGTGGAGGTAGTGCCGCAAAATCACTAGTGTATGCTTCTTATGTGGACAGATGGGTCATATGGATAGATATTGTACCAGTCCACGTGGTAATGGTGGAGGTGGTGATAATGGTGGCAATGAAGGTTAGCGTCAGGGTGGTCGAGTGTTTGCCTTGACATATAACCAGGCGGCAGGTGCGCCAGGTACTGTTTTTGGCTCTCTTTTAGTTGGTAATCATGAGGTGTCTATTTTGTTTTATACGGGTTCTACTCATTCATTTGTTGCTCAATCTTTTATTCGGCACTTGGGTGTGCCATCTCAGTCTTTAGATTCTGTTATGTCTATTGCTACCCCGATGGGGACTTCTGTTGTTATCTCTAATTTATATCGAAGGTGTTCGATCAATTTTGGGGATAAGATTCGTAGGGCTAATCTTCTTCCGATATGTATGCACTATTTTGATGTCATTCTTGGGATGGACTTGTTGGATAAGCACTAAGCCACTATCGATTGTCATGCGAAAAAGGTTATATATAGAGATGTGAAGTCTCCAGATTTCGTGTTATGGTTCACAACCGAGTAGAGTAGTGAAGTTAATTTCATCTTTGAAGGCTGGAAAGTTGGTGGCAAGGGGTTGTGAGGGGTATTTGGCGTTTGTGAAGGATACCTCTAAGGGTGAGTCTCGTATTCAGGATGTTCCAATTGTTTGTGACTTTTTCGATGTGTTTCTTGAGGAGTTGTAAGGGTTGCCACCGCAGCGAGAAGTAGAGTTTGCTATTGAGATTGTTCCTGGTGTGGAGCCTATTGTTGGGAATTTCGGTACAAAAACGCACAGCGAAATATAAAAAAATAATTTTCGAAACCCAAAATAGGATCCATGTTAAACAAAAATTAATTCAGTGTTATAGAGATTATACCGATTATGAAAAAGCTAAAACGCTTCGAATCTCCAACGCAATCCCTCACGGTACTACGTCTCTATGGTATCCACACGAACGCCCGCTAATCGTCGCACGATTCTACAATAAAGAAAGCTGCGGTACTAGCCACCAAAGGATTAGGATTTTTGAAGCTTTTTCTCTCTAGTCTCTCTCTAAAAGCGGCTAGGGTTTGTTAGGTTATAATGATGATCCCTAAAATAGCTTCTACATATCATATATATAGCGGTTAAAAAGGAATTAATAAAAAACCTAATAAAATCTATATATATATATATATATGAATTAAGTCTTAATTAATATACCTATAAATTATTCTTTTTAATTTAAATTCATGATTTAAATACTATTAATCATATTAATATATTTAAATCCTTGAAATTTAAATTAATTCCATTTTAAATTACGTTCTATGTGTGTGAACCTATAGGTTATTATTACGGTGGCAATAATTTTAAAATCATATTATAAAATTATAAACAGTGAGCGGCATCTAGTAATGCATCACTGCTACCCAAGTAATAATAAGATCGATGATTCGATACAACCTTTTCGTGACCAATGTTTCAATGTAATTTAATCCTTTTAACCTTAATATCTTAGATTAAACTCGAGTCATGGCATGTGTCATACTCTTCATAATTTAATCTGAGTTTTCTTGATCAATGAGCAGACTATATGAAATAAATCACTATTAGAGCATGGCCATGCATTTCATAGTCCTACTCAATCAAGAGGCCTGTGGATATCATCCCTAATATATAGGAGGGTTAAATTCCATCTAGATCACTCATATTCCTCACACGATTCATGATGTACCCAATAATCACCTTTATAGTCCACCCTATTAAAGGTGACATTTGATGATATCAAAGTACATAAATTCTCGTGTAGTAATATAGTGATTTCAGGTCGGAGGACCATTACATCATTATCACTATGAGAATTTCTAATGACACTTCACATAATGCTCCACATTAAATTCTCATGGTGGGTCTGTCCAGTACATCGTTCTCTAACATGTACCTATGCATTGACTTAATATCTCATATATTTATGACCAATGAGATTTGGTCATCATCGATCCACATATTAGTCTCAATGCATCATTGTTGTCCCATCAACAATGATACTCGACTAGGGACATTTAAGAGCAATGATACTAATTGTAATTATATAATCTCATGTTCAAGTCACATACTTGAAACTATATAATTCGTATCACTATTCTAAGGAATTTTATTATGTTAACATTTATATAACGCAGTAAAAAAAACATAATAAAATCATTCATTTATTCAATCAAATATAATATAAAAATGTTAAGCAATTATATCAAATAATTCGACTCTAGGGCATAAACTCTAACACCTATTTCTAAGGCGTCGTATCGAATGGCACCATTGGAGTTGCAGGAGTTGAAGGAGCAGTTGCAAGAACTGTTAGATTATGGTGTGATTCGGCCGAGTGTTTCACCTTGGGGTGCTCCGGTCTTATTTGTGAAGAAGAAGGATGGTTGTATGAGGTTGTGCAAAGACTATAGGGAGTTGAACAAGATTACCATCAGGAATCGGTATCCATTTCCGAGGATTGATGACTTGTTTGACCAACTTCAGGGGGGAAATTATTTTTCAAAGATAGACTTGATGTCAGGTTATCATCAGTTGAGGGTGGGGGATGAAGATATCCCTAAGATGGTTTTTCATACTCGATATGGTCATTACGAGTTTTTGATGATGCCATTCGGGTTGACTAACGCTCCGACGGTGTTTATGAATTTGATGAATCGGGTGTTTAGGGAGTACTTGGACCAATTTGTTATCATGGGTATTGGATCTTATCATGTATTATAATAAAACAGCCATGTGATGATTGGTTAAAAAGAATTCGTTAACATGATCAGTACTTGATATGGAGCACTAATTGATGTGTGTGTGTGTGTGTGTGTGTATATATATATATATATATATATATATATATATATATATATATATATATATATGTTCGTATGTATTACTAATTTCGAAAAGGTTGCTATATGAGATTTGATCTCCTGTTGATTGTGAATTATTGACTTCAGAAGGAAAAGATACATATAAGTCAGTTGTCCTCCATCTATAAAATATAATACAGAAATAAAATATATCTGATTTAGAGGCTTTCGTAATTTAGTTTGGATTTATTTGTGTAAAATTAATGTAATTAGGAATTAATTTTATATTACTATAAATATAGTTATTTAGTAATTTATAAACTTATATTTATTATTATGTTGTTTAATTAGTTTGAACGGAAGGAATTTAACGAGACAAATTTGGAATTTAAATTTTGGGTATTACATTACTTACTCCAGGTACAAATTTCGTACTCTTTCAACGAGACTTTTTTTTTTGATTTGTTCGTTTCGTTATTCGTTTTGAAATTTAGTATTGCCTCTCATAATTATTCCTTGTCAATTTATTATGATAGTTTTGTTTTGGCGTTGTATTAGAACTCATATTTGTACTATTTAGAATAGTGTATCATGTCTAAATTTTATTTTGATATTTGTAGTGATGTACATGTTAACATATATTTTGGAGACTTTGTGTTTTGATTGGGTTCATATTAACATATACATATTAGAACCATTTGTGTTAATATTATGTCGCATGTATTGTGACATGATATTTTGTTAGAATACCATAGGGTATACCTGAGCTATAACCACCTGTGGGGGTACCACAGGCATGTCCTCTTGGCACCGAGGCATGACACCTTCCGTGGCGGTGTGATCAGTCCATGGCATCTCCATTTTGTGCTCCGGTGGGAGCTAGCCATTTGGTGTTTTCTTGTGGAAGGCGTATGGGTCGACCCTAGTTTTATGTTAGGTTCTGTTATGCGGATTAGTGATGTTTGTGCCAAACACACCTTCCGATTTTACATGCATTGGATTCGTGGTCCAATGTGTGTGACTTGCCTGTGTGGAATTATTTGATTTGCATGTGTGGCATTATTTAACTTGCATGTGTGGCAAGGTATATTTTTGTTTTACTTTGAGCTCAGTATGAAATAACACCCAGCCATTTGTTCCATCCTATTATTTTATTGTATTAGTTTTGTTTGCTACAATTCAGTTCATTAAATTGAGTTAGTTATTTCAGTTCTTTAGTTTGTACTCTATATCCGTACTGGGCATTTGGCTTATGCTGTGTTTTTCTTCTGGCAGGTAATCTGGGGGATCAAGGGCACGTGTGACGAGAGCTCCCTTCATTCCAATGGTTTAGAAATATTCTGTTTAGGCTTTATGTGTTAGTTTATTTGGAATTGTAATAATTAATTTAGATTGTGATTTGAGCTCGTGTGACATTTATTATGGGTTATCTTATGACATTTAATCATTATGAGACCATTATTTTGTGGCTTGGAGCCTTGTTATAATTTCAGTAGTTCTGTTGTGTTTTGAGTAACCTCTCTTTCTATTTCAGAAAAGGGGTGTTACATTGCATCATCATAATCTTTTCATATTTCAAGTGTCTGGTAGTCTTTATCCTATCCATGTCATTACATTGCATGAACATGATAAAGATGGGCATCTGTAGACACTCGAAATTTTGCACTCCTATTACTAACCATGCAGGGGGCAGAATCATCTTCCAAAGATAACCTTGGAAGTCGCATCAGTTTTCATCCCGGAGGTAACCCCGGGAGATCCCGTTTCCAACACCGAAGATAACCCCGGGAGATTCAGTTTTAACGCCGGAGATAATCCCGAGAGATCCGGTTTCCAACCTCGAAGATAACCCCGGGAGATCCAGGTTCCAACCCCGGAGATAACCCCGGGAGAGTCAATTTTTAGCCCCAGAAATAACCCCAAGGATCAAGTTCAAAGCCCGAATTCAATCCCGGGAGGTCAAACCAACCTCAGAGACAACCCTGAGGACTGTCAAAGTCAACAGCAGGCCAATCTCGGAGATAACCTTGAGAAAAGACTGCTACAACTGTACCAAAGCCGGAGACAACCCCGGGAGGGACAAAATGGTCATTTTGTCACCTCAACATCATTTCAACTCATTTAAAATCAAAATGCGTCAAAAGATGTCCCACAAGAACCATATCTAAAATCTCAAGTGACAACTGCACAAGACAGCTCAACGGATAAATTGTGAAGACTTGGAGATCTGGTCATGGACCCATTTTCCCGGATTCGGACAATGTCTAATCCCATGTCATTGTGGAACTCTCGCCAACGACTTTCTAAAAAATTACAACACGCCTCCATCGGATGCCCGGATTAAAAGTTATTAAGGTTCGAGCAAATAGTGTGTCGCCCAAGTACACGTACTTCAAGACGACAGATTCGCAAAGCTTGGGGGCAGGCACCACAGTAGACCCACTACTGTCAAGGGTTGACCGTGACCATCTAGTCTATAAATATGAGCCTCCATCAACTCATTTGAAAAAAAAATAGAAGAAAAGAAAAAAAAAACTTTGTCCATTTCAGCCCTTAACCTCTTCCAGAGTGCTCCAAACTTTGTGATTCATCTTTCTAAACACTTGTAAGCTCGTGTTCTACAACATACCTAAATTTAACCGATGGAAACTGTTGGTGTAATCTAATTATGCACAGCATGCAAGTATACGTGATCAACAAGTAATATAATGATAAGTACAGTATCGTTCCCACAACGACAAATATTAAATTTTATTCTAACAATTACCAATCTTGTATTATCTCAATTTTATTAAACTAATGATTTAATGATAAAATTAATAAAAAAAACTACTAAATAAAATAAAATCAACTAACTACCACAAATTTTAAGCAGATATTGGAGAATTAAGCTTACAATTTCACTTTATGCTTCACTTAGATTGTCACACTTCTTTTATTCAACTTAACTATTCCAGTTCATTAATCAAGACTGTGAAAGTAGATATAACCATCTCTCGATGAATTATACCCATATCAACATAAATCCACAGATGATAGAATTAAGCAAAACACCCTAATTAACTAATTCATTATATCTCTATGTGAATTACAATTAAAGAAGGTTTAATCCCAAGTTCTCATTAGATTACATGTGATGTATAGGTATATCTCTATCCTAGACATAAATTATGAATCCCAACAAAACGCAGAAATCACAATCACATGCTATTATGATTAAGTCTAAACCCATTTTTCATCTCTCGAATTCATATAGGTTCACAAATAATTGGTGATCAAGCAACTCATAAATTATGCACAAACTATAATAGATGAACTGAAAATAGCATCATTAAATTAAAATCAAAGCATGATAATCCTCATTAGACAAAAAATCCATCATAGGCTTAATAAAAGAATTTAGTTCATAACTAATGAATTAAAAATTGAAAAGATCAAAAAATCAAGCATCATAATTATAAAACTAAAATTGAAGAATACAAACATTAAATAGAACCACCCCATTCTTCAATTCACTCTGAAATCTTCGTGCTCCAGCCTCCTTGCGTCAATTCCTCCAAATCTTCTCCAAGTTAGGGTTTTCTAGTTTGAATGATGAATGATGAATGTTGTTGATAATATCTATGTTTTTGTAACTGAATAGCCTTCTTCACTTGTCCCAATCACGTTCTAAGTCTGAAAACCACGCAACATTAGAAGTAGAATTACATCAGAAGTCCTTCATCTCTGTCGCGCACCCCCGCCTCGGTGAATATCAAATAAGATGCTGACGTGGATCCCTGCCCCGACAAGGTATTTTACTCTATGAATGCCCGCCCCTGAGGGCTATGACTCTGTACTTCACTTATTTTTTGATACTTTTCCTGCTCTTTTCGCTGCCTTGCCAATCAAACCTCGCCTTAACCAACACAAATAGAACATGCACACTAACACAATACCTACACATAAAACAATATTAAAACATACAGATTAGTAATCGTTTAAGTCTGAAAAGGTATCCAATTCGTAGGTACGAAATCCACTCATCAGAAACCAAGTTTTCAAGCCCCAAAAGCTATCTGAAGTCTTCTTGGCAGCCCGCTGTAAGATTTTTTAGATTTTTAAGCTTTCTATTGCTTTAATATATATATATATATATATATATATATATATCGAGAATCTCATCGAGTAGTTACGCCCGGATCGTCGATCCGTGAAATTTTCCTTCTTTTTGTGTGTGTGTGTGTATATATATATATATATATTTACTTTTCCTGTCTGGCCTGGATATATATATACCTATCTGGCCTAGATATATAAAAGCAGTATATGTGTGTGTGTGTGTGTATATATATATATATATATATATATATATATTTACTGCTTTTATATATATATCTGCTTTACCTACTTTTGCAATGTAGATATTTAATATTCCAGCCTGTGGACTAGATTTATCTAAATCTAGCTATCTCTAACTGGTTCAAAAGTGACTAAACTGGAACCGTTGAAGCTAGAATGGCTTAGATTTATTTCAATCTAGTTTCCTTTCTAGCTTTTGTACATATTAATCTATCATGTGAGCCTTAGGAGCCATGAGATTTGAGATTTAGCCTGTGAATCTAGATCTGGTTCTCACGATGGACACTTTTCAGCTGCAACCAACCTGTAAATTCTCTAAGGTGTCTGGACATCCTTGGATGGCTCTCATGCCCATAAGTAGCCCAGCACTGCTATGTATCAAAGGTCTCAATTACTATTGAGCATAAGGGTTTGAAAACCTATTTTTCAAAACATCACTGCTATATCCTGCCTAAAATTGAACTTTTATACAAGTCAAACCCTTTGTATATAGGTGCAAACGAGGCATAGCACTACTTTCAGATAATTGCACATAGGCCCAATAAACACACACACACACACACATATGCAGATAATTAGGGTAATTGAAAAGTTGTAGTAATCGTGTTTTCACGGAAGTCAGGGGGTGCCTAACACCTTCTCCTCGCTTAATCAAGCCCCCGAACTCAATGAATCTCGGTTTTCAAGGCCTGTTAAATAGTGTCCAACCATTGGGCCTTTGTGTAAACTTTTTTTCAAAATCGGTTAAGTTGATACAACTATTTCAAAACTATCAACTAGTGACTCTGATTTTCAAATCGTCGACATTTACATGTTGGACCTTTTCAAACTCGCCTTTTCAAACAAAACTTAACCAATAGAGAACACAAAAAGGAAAGAACAGAAAGTGGTACAATTTTTTTGGTGTCGACATGTGGCACTCCAGACATGTAACGGGGTTCGGGGTGTTACAAAGCCACTCTTAATTTACAAATATAATTGATACTGCTTCTTTTTAATTCAACCCTGCAATATTTGTCTTCTAAAATAAAATGAAGAGAATATGTTACAGTAGAGAAATTATATATACTCGTAGCAAAATTGAGAAAACATGATTATTTGGTGCGGTTTCAGTTTTATACGTGTGGTTTTGCCTAGTAACCAAACCGAAACCTTAAATTTGAATTTTTAACTCACTTAAAATCGTCACATATGCCTGAACCATTAATTTAGTTTTAATTAATACGATTTGTACAGTTTTTAGTACAATTTCAATTCCAATTTAATATTTTACTCAGCCTTAACGAGCCATGATATGCACTAAATTATGTTTAATCATTATATTCCTATTATCTGTGTTATTGCTTATGTTATAACCATGCCATCAAACCGTATAGAACTGGGGCCCATTAAACTTGTTTTTAGTTCTTAAAAGTAAGAAAATGATAAAAAAAACACCCAAGGGAAGTTCCTTGATTTTTTATTTATTTATTTTTGAAAGAAGTGGTAGGAAAGTTGAGGGCAAAAATTAGTAAATTTTTTGTTTTAATCTTATGCTCTCTATGTGTGTGTGTGTGTGTGTGTATATATATATATATATATATATATATATATATATATATATATATATATTCAACTCAACTTCAATTTCCATTCAGAAAAATATTTACCTAATAATTCAGAACTATGCCCCAAGAAAACCAATACTTCACCCAGTATTTGAAACCTTCGAACAAAGATGCCTACATGAGGCTCCTAAAGCAAACCATCTTAAATAGTCCATAAAATGCATAATGAAAGTATCCATTCCTCAGGCTTTGAGCAGATCTTTTATGCATAATAGGCTACATAAGCAAAATTGGCACCATACTGAGTACTCAGTATCGCCAAAAACTGGTGTGGCCTAGAAACATTGTCTTGAAGACTCAAATTTTTATACCTCGATGTGTTGCCAAGAATCCTACTTTTCAGCAACCTCCACGAACACTACAAATAACGAAACTAGCCCTTTTCTAGTTCTTCACTAACTCCACAATTGATGTGCCCAGATTCATGACCTTCAAGCTTCCTGCTTTTATTCCTCCATGCATGCTGCTTAGAACCTTCTCTTTCGAGACAATCACCACTTAACGCTCTTCCACCTCTGCTGGATCTTCTGGAATAAAAATTTTTATGTTCATAATTTTGATTGGCCCACCGTTTCGTGTCCCTTGAGTTGTCCTTTAAAGCCCCATTACCATTGAGGAACCTTTGCTCCCACGGATTCCCAACAATCTTTGATTTTAGACCCCACATGTTCCAATCCTTTAAATCTTCGGTATTTTGTACACAATAAGATTCCCAGGGGTTTTCACCATTACCTATATTCTTTTCATTCCATCCTGCAGTTGGATCAAGGGTCGAGTTGTCTGCTTCATCAGGATTGACGTATTCTTTATCCAAGTCAGATCAATCTGGAATTGATCTTTATTGAGATATTATTGAAATATTCTATTAATGTACCGTATATATGGTTAAGCCATTCACGATTTCTTCATGGTATCAAAGCCACATGGCTAAGATACACGATCGACATGGCTCGAAATGACCATACATCCCCTTTTTTTCTTGGCTCACAAGATAGACCTGGAGATCTCATCACTGTGGTTCATCTTCGACATGACAATTATGATGTATGGGAAAAGTCTGTGCGCCTTGCTCTACTATCTCGCCGGAAATACGACTTCGTCGATGGCACGATTATAGAACCTAAAGCACCTTTCACAACGGAGGATTGGCTTACCATTCACTCGATGCTTGTCTCCTGGCTAATGAACTCTATTGATCAGGAGGTTAAGTCTATTATCTCTTTTTATGATGATGCTAAACTTTTGTGGGATGAATTACAGGCTCGCTTTTCTATTGTTAATGGACCCCGAATTCACCAGTTAAAAATTGATTTAGCTAAGTGTGAGCAATCCAAGGTCATGTCTATTTCTACATATTTTGGGAAGCTTAAGGTCTTATAGGATGAATTGGCTTATCATGAACAAGTTATTGCATGTACGTGTGGAAAATGTGAATGTCATTTGGGTAAGGCACATGAAAATTAACGAAATAATGAACATTTTCATCAGTTTTTGATGGGTTTAAATTCTGATTATTATGCCCCATTACGTACTACTTTGTTGTCCCAAGAACCTTTACCTTCTCTTGATCGTGCATATTAACAAATTACCCAAGAAGAACGTGTTCGTGGAATTACTCATGCTCAAAAATCTTTACCGGAAGTGGTGGGTTTTGATGTTTGTCCAGAAAGGCATGGCCCAGCGAAGCTAAATAAGATTGACAAATCTGGGCTAATGTGTTCTCATTTTAACCGATCTGGACATGACATTGTTACCTGTTTTTAGCTTCTTGGGTATCCAGAATGGTGGGTGATAGACCTCGCACTCAAGGAGTCACTCATGCTCGAGGCAAAGGAGGTAGTGGCCATGGTACAGACTCACATGCGACTGGTTGTGGTAGAGGAGCCAATTTCCGAGCGGTGGCGGTAGATGGCTGCAACACTATGGTTGGAGCTTCGGTCAATGGGCAGAGAAATTCTTCCAATGCCACTACCAGCACGTCAAACACTCCTGCCTCTCTTCCTAATTTGAGTGCAGAATAATGGCAGACTATAGCTACTATGTTTGGTAATGCTCACTCCTCTACCGATCGTCTACATGGTGAGTTTTCTAAGATATCTTGGATTATTGACACTGGTGCTTCTAATCATGTGACGAGGGATGAATCATATTTGTTTAATGTTTATGATATTGCCGCATGTCCCGTTGGGCACCCCGATGGCCAAAAAATAATTGCTACTAAAGAGGGAAGTGTGAGGCTCTTGGAAGGATTGTATCTTAAAAATGTTCTTTATGTCCCTATATTGCACTACAACTTAATTTTGGTTACACAACTCATTGATGACATGCACTGTTTTGTACAATTTGATTCTAATATGTGTGTTATATAGGACCGTCATACGAGGAAGCTGATTAGAACGGGTGAACGGAGAGATGGACTTTACTACTTCTGGCAACCGTCTACGGTGCAAGCTATCTCAGTGGATGGTTCTTTATCTTCGTTGGAACTTTGACATCAATGTCTTGGACATCCTTCAGAGAAAGTAGTGAAGTCATTACCTTTCTTACGTAATTCTAGTGATAAATTAAATAAGGCATGTGATGTGTGCCCTCGTGCCAAACAATCTCGTGATTCTTTTTCTCTTAGTGATCATAAGGCCTCCCGAGTTTTTGAATTGGTTCATTGTGATTTATGGGGTCTTTACAATACAGTTTCTTCTTGTGGGGCTTGTTATTTTTTGACTATTGTGGATGATTTTTCCCGAGCTGTATGGGTTTATTTGTTGATTGATAAATTGGAGGTATTTAAAATGTTTATGTCATATTTTGCTATGGTTGATCGACAATTTGGTCAAAAGGTTAAAATTGTTCGGAGTGATAATGGGACGGAGTTTCATTGTTTGACAAATTATTTTCTTTCAAATGGGATTTTATTTCAAACCTCTTGTGTGGGAACTCCACAACAGAATGGCAGAGTTGAACATAAGCACCGTCATATTTTAGTAGTGGCAAGGGCTTTGCATTTTCAAAGTCATCTACCTCTTTATTTTTGGGGTGAATGTGTCTTGGCAGCTTCTCATTTGATCAATCGAACACCTTCGAGTGTTCTTTAGAATAAAACACCTTATGAAATTTTATTTAATACTTTTCCAGTTTTTGATGAGTTGCGAGTGTTTGGTTCTTTTTGTTATGCCCATAATCAACGAGCAAAGAATGATAAATTTGCAAGTCGAAGTCGAAAATTTGTCTTTGTTGGGTATCCTTTTGGAAAGAAAGGGTGGAGACTTTTAGATCTAGAAAATAAAAGTTTTTTTGTTTCTAGGGATGTTAAGTTCTTTGAAAATCAATTTCCTTTTGCCGAAAATACTCCTACTACTATTCATTCTAAATATAATTTTGTCAGCATGAATTTGGTTGATGATGACTTCGATTTTAATATTTTGGGGGATCCTGATTTATTGTCTGATGAACTTGAGCCCACAAACGAATCCTCCCCACTATATGTCACCATCCAAAACCCAAAAACTACCACTTTAGAGCCTGGTCCCATTTTACCTCCCGCGACCAATGATTCACTGTCTGGCACGGATGCTGAACAAAGGTCAGTTCAGCCCACCTCTCCACTCCAACATCCATCTGTAGGGGGCAGCAGGGGCTACTCCTGATTCTATCAATGAAACTCACATGGGACATGGATTTCGTGAAAAGGTTCCATTCGTTTGGCTTCGTGACTATGTTACTAACACTGTGATCATAAAAAGTCCATCTACTCTCTCTCCAAGTTCACCCGCGCCATACTCTTCTGTAGGTACTCCCTTTCCTATATAACACATTATATTAATTGTGCAAAATTTTCTGTTCGACATCGGAAGTTTCTTGCTGCTATTACTGCAAGTTCTGAACCGAAATCATTTAAAGAAGCTATGACAGATGTACGATGACATCATGTTATGCAAACAAAAATTTGTGCTTTAGAAGATAATGGTACTTGGACTATAGAAAAATTACAACCTGGTAAATGCGCTCTTGGTAGTCAATGGGTATATAAAATCAAGTATAACTCTGATGGCAGTGTTGAACGGCTTAATGCTCGTTTGGTTATTTTTGGCAATCATCAAATTGCTGGGATCGATTATCATGAGACTTTTGCGCCAGTTGCAAAGATGGTCACGATTTGTGCTTTCTTAGCCATTGCAGCATCTAAAAAATTGGGAGTTGCATCAGATGGACGTGCATAATGCCTTTTTGCACGGGGATCTTAATGAAGAAGTCTATATGAAGCTTCCTCCTGGTTTTGGGTCTTCTCAACCTGATATGGTGTGTCGTCTTGAAAGTCATTACATGGCTTCAAACAGTAATCGAGGGTGTTGGTTTGCCAAACTTATTCTTTGCTTTAAAAGAGTATGGTTTTCTACAATCCTATGCTGATTATTCTCTCTTTACTTATACTAAGGGTGATATTCAAATCAATGTTTTGGTGTATATTGATGATTTAATTATTTCTGGGAATAATTCCGCTGCTTTGAGAGTCTTTAAGAACTATTTGAGCACATATTTTCATATGAAAGATCTCGGGGTTCTTAAATATTTTCTCGGGATTGAGGTGGCACGAAGTCCTGATGGTATATTTCTTTGCCAACGAAAGTATTCTCTTGACATTATTTCTGAGATAGGTCTTCTAGGTGCCAAGCCCACATCCTTTCCCATTGAGCAAAACCATCGGCTTTCTCACGCTTCAGGAGATTCTTTGTCTAATCTAGAACCTTATCGTCATTTGGTTGGTCGTTTGATTTACTTAATGGTCACTCGTCCTAATTTAGCATACTATGTCCATGTTTTATCACAGTTCCTACAACAACCGAGATAAGAACATTGGGAAGCCGCTTTGCGAGTTGTTCGCTATTTGAAGGGTTCTCCTGGACAAGGAGTTTTACTTCGAGCTGATAGCTTTCTCTCTCTCTCTGACAGGTTGGTGTGATTCTGATTGGGAAGCGTGTCCTCTTACTCATCGCTCTCTCACAGGTTAGCTTGTGTTTCTTGGACATTCCCTGATTTCTTGGAAAACCAAGAAACAACCTACTGTGTCACGTTCTTCGGCAGAGGCTGAATATCGCTCTATGGCTTCTCTTACTTATGAATTGAAATGGTTGAAGGGTCTTCTCTTTAGCTTGGGGATTCACCATCCTGCTGCTATTGGTTTATACTGTGATAGTCAGTCAGCTTTACATATTGCACAGAATCCTGTCTTCCATGAACGAACAAAGCACATTGAAGCAGATTGTCACTTTGTCCATGATGCTATCCAAGATAGAACTATTCTCCCTTCATATGTTCCTACAACAGTTCAGCTTGCAGACATCTTTACCAAGCCTTTGAGGATAGGTCAATTTCAGTTTTTGCTTTCTAAGTTGGGCATTTATGATCCTCGTGCTCCAACTTAAAGGGGGGGGGGTATTGAGATATTATTGAGATATTCTATTAATGTACCGTATATATGGTTAAGCGTGAGTTTAGGAATTAGAATAGAATTACAGCTCTAGTTTCCTATTTTCTAGTTAAGCATGAGTTTAGGAATTAGATTAGAATTACAGCTCTACTTTCCTATTTTCTTTCTATTCTTTTGTGTGTATATATATAAATATATATATATATATGTCTAAATCATATCAATAGAGGTAGAAAAGCCATTCACGATTTCTTCAATCTTAGAGTTCCAATCTATCTTATTGATATACATGTCAGGATCAGGTACAGGGGCATCACAGGGAACACCATTAATCATAGCCCAAAAACGATCTTTCGCATTAAAAAGAGAATCTTTTCCAGCTGTATCATTCCACTTAAACACATTACCATAGCAGTATATATACTTCTTTGCATCCACAACTTTCTCCCATGAAACTCTAACTAAAATGCAGAACTTCTCCTCCCATGAAATCAAACTACTTTTTAATATATCTGCAGGGAAAAATAAACACAAAATTTAGTCAAATTATTTTATTACATGGAAATAATTATACACTACACAATAATTCAAATTATAGTATTTGAAGGAGATAAGAGACAACACCACCAAAGTGAAAGTACAAATAAAAAGGCGAGCTAAACTGGCATATAAACCTTTTTTACAAGACTAATTGTAATTTATAACATATTTTTGTATCATTTTGAGATATACCTAGCAATATAGTTAGTTAACTATTGGGTCAAACCATATTAACTAGAACCAAATGGGTTGGTTAACCATTTTTATTTATTCAGGTCGGTTAAAGTTTGGACCCATATTTATTCAGGTCGGTTAAAGTTTTGAACTGGTTAACCATTTTTTAACCCATATTTATATAACACTTTTTAATTTAAACTGTGCACTTTTTCCACGTGTTGTATCACGTTTAATTAGAACCTTTAATTAGAATTATACTTAATTAAAACTTTTAATGTATACTGCAGTTCCAACATTTTTTTCTAAACATTCTAAATCAGGTTATATGGGATATTGCAAGAGCTTTAATGGACATGGCAGCATGTTATGGGTTACCTCAATTAGATGGAGGTGTTAATCTTCAGCTGTCTGATTCCCCAAATATCGGTATGCTCAAAAGAAAATTTAATAATAATTTTGAAAATTTATTTAAATATAAAAGGGTATTAATAATTTTAATTTTAAATTTATTAGTATAGTTTTTTAACATTTTATTATTTATATTAATAATTTTTATATCATATTATTACTTAATTAATTTAATTGTGACGGTCAAAATTTTAGTTTTCAAAAGTTTTGTTTAAAAGTCAAAACATCTTAAAATGGTTAATATGGTTTTGAACCATAACCATATAGTTCCAACCCACACAACACATATTAAAAATGGTTAATATAGTTTTAGTTCTTAAATGGAACCATAATCATATTTTGAAAACCAAAATCAACTGAAGGGTTTTTAATAAGCATGCTATTCATATTTACACATAATTAGGAGAATCAAAGGCATACCTCTTGAAGCGTGATTAAGCCTTTGATGCGGAAAACCTCCTGCTGTTCTTTAACCCAACAGCGTCTCCGAACTATGATCGAGAACGGAGCACTAATTCACGGTACGTAACAATTAGAGTTTTGGACTGGATATTGGGAGCGGTGTTTGGCAATTAGAGTGTTGTTACATATTGATCAATCGAGGATGACTATTTAACAAGGAAGTGGTTAAGCCACTTCCCAACTCTCTTCCCACGTCTAGTCACCCCACGTTCAAAATCATGAACGTCTTTATTGACCATGTCAATTAGATAACAATAAATTAACCCAAATGGGTCAGACCCTCCATGGGCGCCCCAATTGGATATCCATATTCCAACATCTCCCACTCGCCCATGGCGGGGACGATGAAATCCTTATATCTGCCAAAAATAGCTCAAACCAAAACATATAAAACCTCTAACTGCCGAATCGTGCTACTGCTGAGTTCACCTGCAATGCGGGAGCTCTATATCAAACCTGTTAGGGCCAACATAGAGACATCTACCCTGTCAAAGAAATAATACGGGAGCTTTCACGTTGAACTTAATTAGTTCACATAGAGGCTACAACCCACAAACTCAGAGTACCCCAGATACATTTGAATTTTCACTAGGTTAAGTATCTCTAACCCCTCAGACAGCCTTACTTAACCACCTTTGGGCCCAAGTCCATTTTGTATCTCACTTATTACTATATTGCTATCAAAAACGCTATAGTTGTCGACAATAAGTGCAGAACGAGGTGAAATCAAATTATCTTCCCTTTACCCTAATACTACTCAGAAATGAATCAACTGCTTTCCCAGAATCGGTCCTTATAGTCTCATCAATCCTGACCTTAGGAATCGTAACCAAAGTAGCAACATTAATCCATGTCTTTGCAGTATAGTCAAAGATCACAAAGAGCACTTGATGTAGGAACAAAAATTTATCCTACAAGACTCACACGGTGAGGAAGTAGGGATTCATTCTCTCACCTCTTTTACATGGTCGCTAAGCACATATAACTCACTCACAACATGATATGCCCTATGGTCGTGCCATACAGATCTTAGTTCAGTTGCTTCATAAGCGCCTAACTTGAATTTTTTAGATTGCTCGCTTATATAAGCGCCAAACCTAAAATTTTGTATCCGGCTATCAGTACATATTAATATAGATGGTGGGGCATACTATATTTGGTTAATCCAAGTTAACCTCATCTTGGCTCAAACCAAGGCGACATCATGTTCATTTTGCTCACTACTAAGCGCCAATTGATTGCTATCAAAAGCATCAACAGCTCACTACTCAAAGTGCCAATAAATGAACTGTCTTAACCTTGCTCGCTTTTCAAAGCGCCAAGGGTGATTGCTCGTGTGAGTGAGCCAATCAACCTATTGACATATATTTAATGTGTGTGCATATCCAATATGCATAATAAACTATTTGAACATCTTAAATTTATCATATGCTCTAAAATAACCAAACACAAGTGGAAATAAATGAAACTCGCATAAATGATAAATATCTCGAAATAACAATGAATATCTCTAATACAAGCCAAATAATGAGTGATATATAAGGAAATAATAGAAAGTACATCAAATCCTACGAAGCCCTAATGAACTAACATGCCTACAAAAAGCATCTTTAGGAATTGGCTTCGTCAAAGGATCAGTTACCATAAGACCAGTGGGCATGTACTCCAATATCACCTCATTATTTTCTATGATATCTCTGATGAAGTTCATCCTCAAGTCGATGTGCTTCGTCCTGCCGTGATACTTGGGGTCCTTAGTGTAATCTAGGGCCGCCGTGCTATCACAGTAAATAGTCATAGGATTTGAAGCATGAGAAACGACACCAAGATCCTCGAAGAATCTCCTCAGCCACATGGCTTCCTGAATAGCTGACGTACAAGCCACAAACTCCGACTCCATCATAGAAAGAGCAACGCAAGTCTGTTTCTTGCTACACCAAGTGATGGCACCACCATGTAATAAGAATACATATCCTGAGGTCGACTTGCGCATCCCCTGGTTACCTCCCCCACTGGCATCGGAGTAACCAATTAATCGCAGGTCCGGTCCTCCATAGCATAACATGTAGTCCAAAGTACCTTTCAAATATCGCAAGATCCTCTTGATTGCCTTCCAATGAGCAATCCCAGGATTTGATTGATACCGACCGAGATAACTAACTGCATATGTTATATCAGGCCGAGTACACACAACTGCATACATTAGCTTTCCTATAGCATTGGCATACGGATAATGGGACATCTTATTAATTTCCTCGGGAGAAGTAGGGCATTGTTCGGGTCCAATGGCGTCGCCTTTAGCGATAGGAGTGTCTATGGGTTTGCAGTTGTTCATCTGGAATTGCTCAAGAACCTTCTTAAGGTAAGTCTCTTGAGACAAACCAAGAAGCTTTCTTGAGCGATCTCTAAAGATCTTAACTCTAAAAACATAAGCTGCTTGCCCCATGTCCTTCATCTCAAAGTTAGAGGACAACCACCCTTTGGTGGCGACAATCATCTCCTTATCGTTCCCAACTAGAAGGATGTCATCGACATACATAGATAAGATAAGGAATTTATCTTTAGACCGTTTGATATATACACAATGGTCTTCCTCGATCATCGTAAACCCATCACTAATGACAGCTCGATGGAACCTCAGATACCATTGTCTGGACGCCTGTTTCAAACCATAGATAGAACGTTTGAGCTTACATACTTTGTGCTCTTGTCCTTCCATGACGAAACCCTCTTGCTGGTCCATGTATATCTCCTCAGTTAAATCTCCATTGAAAAAAGATGTCTTAACGTCCATTTGATATAACTCCAAATCTAAATGCGCAACAATCGCTAAGATGAGGCGAATTGAGGCAAACCTCACAACTGGTGAGAAGGTTTCCTCGTAATCAATTCCCTCTTGTTGGGTATAGCCCTTGGCTGCAAGACGAGATTTGTACCTTTCAATGGAACCATTCGCCTTGGTTTTGACTTTAAGAACCCATTTGTTCCCAATAGCCTTTCGCCCTGGTGGAAGGTCAACCAAGTCCCAGACTTGATTAGTCCTCATGGACTCCATCTCTTCTTCCATTGCAATCATCCACTTATCTCTCATAGCATATGATAGAGCATCTCGATAAGATCGAGGTTCCTCATCATCTTGCGCATCAGCTACAAAGGCATTCCCCTCAATCTCAAAAAGACGACGTGGAATGTTACCCCTTTGACTTCTACACATTTGAGTAACATGAGACTCTTCATTTGATGGATGAGAACTGCTCAAAGTCATGTCACTCCCACTTTCTACAGGAGCCTAGGAATAACATCTTCGGCTTCTACTGTATGAGTTGGGGCGCCTAAATCTTCCTCCATCTCATAAAGGTTCATCTCCTTGCTCACATCACCTCTATTAGGGAAATTCATCTCAAGGAAATCTGCATCTCGTGACTCTATCCCAGATACAGTCCCATCAGGCTGCTCTCCTACAAACACATAGCCTTTGGAGTGTTCAGAATATCTTACAAAAATAAACTTCTTACCCCTCAGGCCTAACTTCCCATGCTGATGAGAAGTGTTGTGCACGTAAGCTGCCGATCCCCAAGGCCGCATTCCGCCCAATTCAGGCTTTCTGTCGGTCCACATTTCATATGGGGTGGACTGAACTGATTTTGAAGGCACACGATTAAGTATGTATGTCGCACTCAATAATGCATCACCCCAATAAGAGATAGGCAAATTTGCTTATGCCATCATAGACCTAACTATGTCTAATAATGTTCGGTTCCTCCTCTCCATCACACCATTCTGTTGCGGAGTTCTAGGGATTATCAGTTGCCTGATTATCCCTTTTTCCTCACAAAGTTCTTTAAACTGATCGGAAAGATACTGCGCATGGCCTCTACGGTTCAAGTGCCTTAACACTTTTATCTAATTAATTCTGGACCTCAATCAAATAACATCTAAAGCAATCTAATGCCTCAGACTTATGAGAGATCAATAAAGTGTACCCGAAGCGCGTATAGTCATCTATCATTGTGAGAAAATAGGAACGTCCATGCCTTTCTTTCACATTCATAGGGCCACAGATATCTGAGTGAATAAGTTGCAATGGTGTTTCTACCCTAGTGGCTTTACCGAATGGTTTTTTAGTTGATTTTCCTGCCAAACAATGTTCACATGTGGGTAGATTAACCTTAACGAGTGGGCCTAAAAGACCTGCTCGAGCTAACCTGGCCATTCTATCTTGTCCAATATGGCCTAATCTAGCATGCCATTGAATTGAACCATCATGATCATTTTCAACAAGTAAGGAATAATAATCACTACTATTACTGCTAGAATCAATAGTATCCAAAATCATAAAACCATTCAACATAAAACAATGTCCAAAAACATTCATCCTATGCAAAATTATTACAGAATTGTTCTCAAAACTAACTGAATAGCCTAAACGAAGAATTGATAAAACAGAAAATAAATTATGTCTGACATCCGACGCATAAAGTACATCATAAAGGATCAATGCTGAGCATCCTCACATTTCCAGTTTGTAAGTGCCAATGCCTAGCACATCCATACTGGAATCGTTCCCCATGTATACTTTTTCTCGTTTAAAACTCATACAGTATTCAACGTATCCATTCCGATCTCTAGCTATGTGGTCCGTTGCTCCAGAGTCTACAATCCATTTATGGAGAGAATGAGCAACAAAACAGTACTCGATACTAAGCACATAGATAGATTAAGACTATGAATTACCTTCTTCGGCTCAGTGCACTCACGAGCGAAGTGTCCCGTCTTGCCACAATTATAGCATGTCATCTTGGTTTTGTCCTTTTTACTAGAACTATGTTTACTTCTATTCTTCTTAGAAGTACCAGCCTCTTCAACCTTCTGAGGCGCATTAGCATTGGCAATCTCTATTAGTCGAGCCTTTAGGCGTTCATTCTCTAGTCGTTCAGTCTTTAAACTCTCAACCTCTAGCTGCTCAGCTTCTAAGTTCTCAAGGTGATGAAAAATATCTTCCAAAGATTTAATATTTTCATCTTGAGCTATGTTAATCTTGAGATTATTACAATTGATGGGAAATGAACGAATCACTGCCCGAATTTGCTATTCATCTGACAAAGGGTTGCCAGCAGCTCCTAACGCTTCAATCAAATTCGACATAACCTGAAGATGTTCTCTAAATGTGTGTCCATCTTTCTTTGTATAACTATCGAATTTGGTAGTTAAGAGATGCAACCTAGTCATGTCCATTTTCTTTTTAGAAAAAAAAAGAGAGAGAATCTTATTAGAGATATTCGAGTAGTTCACCATAGTATATAAATCATCTTTGCCACGTGAACCAAATTAACATAAAAATAATAGGACATAAATATAGAAGGGAGACTTCGTCAGGCTTAGGAATCACAATCCATATAAATGTCTAATTATTTAAATTTAATTTTTCAGCGCACAAGACGTATAAGTTAGGGAATAATTTAATTAAATTAATTTAACCTAAATCACTCCCACTAGGAACAGGGGTATACATGTAATTATTGCATGATAATTTAATTTCAAGCACCAACAATTAATATCCCATAAATATGAACAAAGGAATTAAACAATGGGCTATATTACTCAATTAATATACCAGTATGCTATAAAAACATTAAAATACATCCAAAAAATTTTCAACAGTAAAGTAACATTATAAAACATTACTGTAATTTTCTGGAATTTATTTTGATAATTTTGCTAATTATCACAATTAATTAATCATGCATAAAAGGATGGAAATTAACCAAAGATATCCAAATCGTTAATTTATTCCAAAAAATTTATAACAAAGAGCTTATCATCATAAAAGGATAACTGTAATTTTTTAGAATTTTCTGATAATCATGTTAATTATCATAATTAATAAACTATTGCATAATTAATTAGAAATTAAGCAAAACTATCCCAAACAGTTATTTTCCATCTGAAAAAATCCTAACAGAATTTAACATCATCATATAGTCATCGTAACGCTTCGAAATTTTCAGTGATATGTTTGCTAATTTTCATAATTAATATACTATTAATTATTAGGTAGAAAATTAACCAAAAATATCAAAAATCGTCAATATTTCCAAATTCAAAGATAATAATTAATTATATGCCAATAATTAATTTCTATTAATTTTTCGTAATTTAATAGTCATCGTTATTATTTTTAAATTAATTTCCATGTTAAAAACAATTAATAAATCATTTTCCTCGAAATTAAATGTAAAAAAAATCATTAAAACGGTAAGTATGCGGCGAATTCGAGCTGCTAAGGGTCATCTTCAACCTCCAGACACCAAAATTTACATAAATGTCATTTCGTGACTAAAACATTGAGAAGCCATATCTCACTCTATATAACTCCGATTTAGGCCCATAATATATCGTTGGAAAGCTTACAACGAGTACTACGCATATATGCAAGAATCAACCGAATAGGACAATCACAGAAAAATTTATGGCTAATCAAAGAAGGCTATTTGCAAACTAGGGTTTCAAATTAATTTTAACTTAATTATCCAATTAAACCCAAATTATGCAGATCATATACACTATGTTTAGGCTACAATATACTGCAATATTAACCCATAATATTTAGTGTATCTAAGTTTGCCATTAATGATGTTTTCAAGCTTTTTAAACATGCAATCATGGCATAAAGTGTAAATATTTCATACATAGCATACATCACATCGTTAAACCATGCTCTGATACCAAAGAAGGGTTTTTAATATGCATGATATTCATATTTAAACATAATTAGGAGAATCAAAGGCATAACTCTTGAAGCGTGATTAAGCCTTTGATGCGGAAAACCTCTTGTTGTTCTTTAACCCAACAGCGTCTCCGAACTACGATCGAGAATAGAGCACTAATTCACGGTACGTAACAATTAGAGTTTAAGACTGGATATTGGGAGTGCTGTTTGTGATAACCCGGGATTTCGAAAAATCAAAATTTTACGAATAAATTTTTTTTTTTACTATTGACATTGACTGTTAATATTGTACTGAAAATCTGTGAGACAAGTCTCGAGAATTAGTTAATATGTGATTTGACTAAGAAAATAGAGTAGAGTTGTGCTTAATAGCTTTAGAAAACCCTAACCCTAATTTTCGGATAGGGATTCGGTAGAAAATACAATTAAAATAATTGTACTGTTGATTATGTGTTTGGACTGTATAGAAATGTTGACCAATGGTTGACTGGATGAGGTTTAATATTAATAAACCTAGTAAGAGATCAGAAACCCTAATCTCGGGATTAAAAACACTAATACGCTGTTAGAAACCCTAATCGATAGCCGGGAAACCCTAATTTCAAAACCGGGAATTATAAACTCTAAATTAGGAAACCCTAATTCTATTTGGCAAACCTAATGGGTTCATTTAACTTAAATATAATTAGAAAGCCCTAATTATATTTTTAGTATATTAATTTTCTATTTTAGAAACCCTAATTGTATTTTAGAAATTTTATTTTTCTATTTAAACCCTAAATTTGAAAATTTTAGAACTAGAATTTTAAACCCTTAGGGTTAAACCCTAAGGGTCAAATCCTAAGAGTTTGTACATTTGTCTAGAATGCCATTTAAAATAATTAAATAATGATAATAATACCCTTTTCACATTTTTAGTAAGCTAACTTGTGCAAAATTTCAAAACCTTTAGTAGGTGAACAACTATGTTGACTTTTGTGGCTTCTAAAAGCTCAAAGAACAAACCTCCAATTGACACCTAAATCAGATCTAGCAACTTGACAAGTATTATATAAGAGATTTAGAGAGAGAAAAATCATAAAAATCTTGCCATTTTGCAACTTTGCTCTCACCAACTCTCTCTCTCTCTCTCTCTCTCTCACCTAACCTCCGAATTCTTCAAGTGTTTCAGTCATTTTTTAACCCCTTATAACATCTAGATCAGATTGTTAGAGCCAAGATCAAAGCATCCTCAAGAAAAGGTATAAACCTAAACCAATCATAGATCTTGTGTACTAAGAAAGAATTTGTGTTTAAGTGTTTAAGAAAGTGTTATAGAGTGTTTTTAGTTGATCTATGTTGCTCCATCATGGATCCATAGCATCAAAAGCTTAAAAAATGGAGTTTTTGAAAAACTGTCCAAGAGTTTAATTATGGTCTGACAAGCTAATGTTAGGAGACATAAATCGTTGCTCGTTTTTGATTTTAGTGTTGTAATAGTTGGTATTTGTAGCCTGGTTTGTAGGCTTTAATCTTCAAGTGGTAGTACAACTAAATGATGTCTAGATTGCAAGTTATTTAAGGTCAAACATCGTTGACCGACGTTGACCGAGCCGAATCTGGGCAACCTAAGTGCTTCAACAAATACCGATAACGCTTTTTGCAAGGCCGGATCTGACATATTTGATTGTTTTTTGATGTTGTTATTTGATAAATCTTGTAGCTTGTTAATTGGACTATAGATTCATGCTTATAGAACATTAAAACAGTCAATAGATTGTTCGTGACAAATGGTCAAACTAGTCCATTTGGTCACGATTGAATTTTTCTGGGAATTTCCAGATTCTAAGAACAAGCCGTCTAACATACTTTGACCGTGTGATTCATGGTTATTCTGTTGATGATAAAGTGATATTCGGATTTAGTGTTGTTCCTTGACATAAGGAGTATAAATTTGAACATTAAGATAGCTTGAATCAAGATCAGAACCTAGATTAATTTTAATTTGGAATGTGGCAAGTCGAGTCGCTCGGGTTTCTCGGTTTGCCCAGAAAACCCCGTGTATGATCCGACAGGAATTTGAGAGTCCAGATCTTTTTGGTGTATTATTGTTTGATCAAAGTTCTTGTTGGATGTTGTAAGTGTTACATGAGTACTACACGAGTGAGGTTTAAGTTGGCCTAGTAATATGAAAAAACACCGAGAATAATGGCTAGTCAAACGAAAGCAAGCTTTGATTATGGAGGTATCGTTGTTCTTGAACTCAAGAACACCAACAATGACGCTTTTTTGTCGCTAAAGCCCTATAATGACGGTTTAATTAGTTTTATTTTTCGCTTTTCCGTAAAATAATTAAAAATAAGAAATAAATTATAAAATTACCAAAAATGATTTTAAAAATTATTTTAAATTATGAAAAATAATTTCTAATTAATTGGGATATTTTTCATTAATATTTATATTTATTTAAATATTAATGATATTTAATTTATTTAATTAATATATTAAATAAATTAGAGAAAAATGATTTAATATTATGAAAAATCATTTTAAATAAAATAATGAATTTAAAAATATTTTGAGTTATAAAATGTAACTTTTAATATTTTTGGAGAATTTTATTAATAATTTAATATTAATGATATTAGATTTATTTGATTATTCAATTAAATAAATAAGATAAAATGATTTAAATGATTTAAAAATCATTTTAATTAAGAATAAAGTGTTAGAAAATATTTTAAATTAAAAATATAATTTTCAATATTTTTGGAGAATTATCATTAATAAATTAATATTAATGATGTTAGATTTATTTAATTGTTATATTAAATAAATGAATTAAAAATGGTTTTATTGATTTAAAAATCATTTAAAATGAGAAAAATGATTTAAAAATATTTTAAGTTATAATTAATGACTTTTAATATTTAGATGATAACTTCATTAATATTTATATATTAATGGTGATGATTTAAAAATGATTTTAATTACTTTAAAAATCATTTAAGTGGAATATTGTTGATTTAAAAATATTTTAAGTTATTAATAATAACTTTAATATTTTGACTAGTATGTTATTAATATTTTGATATTATTAAATATTAATAATGATACGATTAATTGATAATTAAATCATTTAAAAATGATTCTGATATTTGAAAAATTATTATAAATTATAATAATTGCTTGATAATTATTAAAAGCTTCCGAAAAATATTATTATTGATAATTAACTTCTCTGAATTAATATTGAAGCTTAGAGACCCAGTGTAAGTGACAGATAACTGTGTTAATTGGCGGATAGGTGACCGTAATAATTCGAGAATCTTAATCAAGTCTACTTAGGATCGAAATAGTTAGACTTGATAACTGTTTATCTAGGTTATAAACACTGATGTGTCTATGTGGTAATGTGTTTAGGATAAGTTTGATTGCAGAATGCAGTACTGTGTGTAATAAATGTTTGTGTTAATGGTGAGACCGACATTATTGGATATAGGTCTTTCGAAAGCAGATAAGTATTTTGTGTAGTTGTAATCAGCGGAAGAGGCAAGTTCCCTAACTCAACATTGAGTTAATATTGTTTAATTATTATTGGTGGTTAATTATTGCTGGTTAGACCACGTCCAGGGATTTATTTTTGATAATTCACAATTAGTGCATGCTTAATAGTTCGAATTGAATTATTGATTTGGAAAATATATATTCGTAAAATTACTGTTGTTGGATATTCATATCTGTAGAAGTTAGAATTTACAGTACAGATAATTCCTGTTTTTTGTCAAATTACACTGAGAAATGTCTTAGCTAATTATTCTAGCTAGACGAACATTTATTTGAATTTGATAGGTTCGAAAAGAGAATTCAATTATTTTTGACAGATCGATGCCAATTATTTCGGCTAGATCGAGAAGTAAATAGAATTTGAAATCCCAGTATTTCGTTGTAAAATCAAAATCTTGATTCTAAGATTGAGAAGAACAACCTTTTATATAAAGGGAACATTTTATTGGTCGTGAATTCGACCTTTGCACGCGTTTTAAGTATTATGCATAATATAGGGTACAAAGAGTTGGCCGGCTCTGAGTACTTGCATAGGGGTATGATTTAATCTTTATGGTTATCTGATACACCTGAGTATTTATCAAAGTAAATCTTTGATAGATACCCGAGAATATAAGTTCAAGATCTAGTGTGATCGCTCAGTATAAATCTGGAAAAATATTCCACTTTGTTATTTCGTAGAATTGATTCTTGATTATTCATTAGAATATCGTAGAAACTTTGAAAGCGTTGTACTCTTTCATTATTGAATTATTGTGTTGTATAGTATACGAGAAGACTTGTTATTGAATAACGATTTGTTCAGCTATTTCAAAGTTCCCCGAACTTTGGTTTCCTTCTATCAAAATAGATAGTTTATTGTTTTGAATTCTTATACATTTATTGTATGTCTTAACTTGCGGGTTGCTCACCCTTGCTAAATAAAACTTTTCGATTAGGGAACTAAGTGGCGAGGAGGGTGCTAAGGATAAAGGATAAAAGGCATAGTTATTAATTAGTTATGATTAGTATATTTATTATGTTGTATTTGTAAACCCTTTGTGTATATCTAAAGGGTATTTTTGTAATGTTAAGGTTAGAGAACCTGGGTAATGTATTATCAAACTCTGATAAAGTCTTATGTATGTTACTATCTATATAATATTGGTAGTTAAATATTATTTATATTGTGGATCGTGAGCACCAGACTCGGGGGTCAGGTAACCCAAATTTTGGGGCGTCACAGTGTTTGGCAATTGGAGTATTGTTACATATTGATCGATCGAGGATGACTATTTAACAAAGAAGTGGTCGAGCCACTTCCCAACTCTCTTCCCACGTCTAGTCACCCCACGTTCAAAATCACGAACGTCTTTATTGACCTTGTCAATTAGAGAATGATAAATTAACCCAAATGGGCCGGACCCTCCATGGGCGCCCCAATTGGATATCCATATTCCGACATCAAGCCATAACCATATTTTGTCAGGCCTATTCTGAGATATACAGTCTAACCTTCTTAAAAGATATTATTGAAACTCATAGCTGTCAAATCTAAAAACAAGCAGTAGTTTGATATGGCAGAGTAAGATCAAACAATTTTCTGCTGAAATGTAACTTATAAGTACATATATTCCTCAATCTAATATTATTTCCTAGACTATAGATTTCGTATGAGAATTTTGTACATGATTTAACAACTATCTATATGACAGAGGGTCAAAAGTCCAAACCCTACATCATATATAACGTACACATTAGTCAAATTACTGCATAACAAAAATAAATAATCTAAGTGTTGAAAACAACACAACATTCTCAAGTGAGCACAAAATGATAAGAATTGATGCAAAACGTGATTAATTTAGTTAGCAGAATTATGTTGATTTAGTCTTTAACTGTTAACTAGAAAGTAGGAGAGGAGTTGCAGAAGACCTAGTCTGTAGTAGTTGCTTTTATTTAGGAATTAGTTGCTACTTTTTAGGCATTGTGGTTATGATTTTAGGTTATAAATAAAGGGTGTAATCAGCTGTTTGAAAATTGGGAAATAGTAGAATATTTCATTCATTCTGAATTGATAAAGCTGTAGCTTTTTCTTCTCTCTGTTTTACTCTGTATTCAAACTCTTATTGCCTTTGTCTCTCTTATTTCCAACAATTTTTGGTATCAGAGCCAGGTTCGATTGACGTTGGGCGTTGAAGGTTTTTGGATTGTTGCTATAGCATAATCAGTGGGTCTTATTGATGTGCACACAAGGTGTTCGACAAACGGTTTGAGTAAGTGTTTTTGCAGCTATGGCAAACGGTAATGTTCTGAATCTTTCTCAATCCTTGATTCCTCCATTTAGCGGTGAAAATTATGAGTTTTGGATCATCAAAATGAAAACTTTTTTTACTGCACAAGAACTTTGGGAGTTGGTTGAGAATGGTTTTGCAGAAAGTGCACCAGATGTTAGAGAGCTTCGCAAGAAGGATGCGAAGGCTCTACTTGTTTTGCAACAGGCTGTAGCAGACCCTATATTTCATCGAATTGCTAGTGCAACAAAGTCGAAGGAAGAATGGACTATTTTAAAGTAAGAGTACCATGGGGACAAGAAGATAACAATGGTTAAACTGCAGACTTTCCGAAGAGAGTTTGAGACACTTTTCATGAAAGGTAATGAGTCTGTTCAAGATTTTTTCTCTAGAGTTTCTGGTATAGTTAATCAAATGAGAGCTTTTGGAGAGACTATCTTAGATCAGAAAATTGTGGAGAAGATATTAAGGAGTCTTCCGAATAAATATGATCATGTTGTTATAGCCATTGAGGAGTCTAAAGACTTGTCTACATTTTCTTTTAATGAACTAATGTGTTCTCTTTTAGCACATGAAGAGAGAATTAACAGGTCAAAGGAGAAGAATCTTAAGCATGCCTTTCAAACCAAAGTGGAGGTCTCAAATAAAGGAAAATTTGACGAAGGCTCTTCTGGACAAAAGCAATTTGGTAAAGGCCAAGGTAGAGGTAGCTACCGTGGTCGTGGAAGAGGTCGAGGAAGGTCTAATATGGGGCATTTTGAAAGGAAGGACCATCAAGATAAGCAATGTTATTCATGTAAGCAATATGGGCACATTTCACCAAATTGCCCAAACAAGGCTCAGCAGAAAGCCAACTTTGCTAAAGCAGAACAAGAGGAAGGTAACTTGTTTCTGATATGTCTAGAGTTAAAAGCAAGTATGGGTGATATGTGGCTCTTGGACAACGGTTGTAATAACCATATGACAGGGGAGAAAAGTCTCTTCCGTAGCATAGACGAATCTACAAAATCAAAAGTACGACTGGGTGATAACAAGCAACTCCAAATTGAAGGCAAGGGAACTATTGGAGCTAAATTCAAATCAGGTATTGAACGATCTATTCATGACGTTTATTATTCTCCTGATTTAGCCCACAATTTCTTAAGTGTCGGTCAATTAATTGAAAGAGGATATTCAATGTTGTTTGAAAATATTATGTGTGAAATTAAAAGAAAAGGAGTATCCGATAAACCTCTCGTTCAGATTCCCATTACTAAGAATAGGATGTTTCCCTTTGATCTTTCTTGTTTGAATGAGTGTTCATTGGTTGCTAATGTTAAAGATGATTCTAGACTTTGGCATTTACGATACGGCCACTTGAATTTTAATGGGCTGAAGTTGTTAAATCAGAAGCATATGGTGTTTGGTTTGCCTTCAACCCATTGCATAGATGATGTCTGTGAAGGTTGCATTTATGGGAAGCAACATAGGTTACCATTTCCTGTCAGCAAAGCTTGGAGAGCCAAGAAGCCTATTGAAATTGTTCATGTTGATATATGTGGCCCAACAAGGACCTTATCCTTCAATAAGAGTAGATATTTTTTACTCTTTACGGATGACTATACTCGTATGAGTTGGGTGTATTTCCTTTCTTACAAATCAGAAGCTTATGAAAAGTTTTAGGAGTTCAAAATTTTTGCAGAAAAGGAAAGTGGGCAGGTCATAAAAGTTCTTTGCACTGATAGAGGGGGAGAGTTCCTATCCAATGAGTTCACCTACTTTTGCAAGCAAAATGGGATTCAAAGGCAGCTAACAGTGAGAAGAACCCCAGAACAGAATGGTGTTACCGAAAGAAAGAACCGAACAGTGGTGGAGATGGCTAGGAGTATGCTAAGTAAGAAAGGACTGCCCAACGAATTCTGGGCTGAAGCAGTAGCTACATCTGTATTTCTTCTCAACATATCTCCAACTAAAGTCGTCCGAAACATGACTCCCTATGAAGCCTGGTGATGTAAGTCATCTAAAGATTTTTGGTGGCATTGCATATTCTCTGATTGACTCTAATGACCATTCTAAACTTGATAAAAAGAGCGAGAAATGTATCTTTGTTGGGTATAGCGGTGAAACCAAGGGCTATTGGTTGTACAATCTAGAAAATGGGAAACTTGTTATTCGCCGAGATGTTCTATTCGATGAAAACAGTCTCTGGAATTGGAAAGAAGAACAAAATCAGCAAGTGCCTTTTGATATAGTTGAGCTGACACAAGCAATAGAGAATCAAGTGTCACCGCAGAGTTCTCCATCATCAAACTCATTGGGAAGGTTTACTTCAAGAGGATTAAATAATGAAGGCAGCAACAACTCAGATTCTGCACCTGATTCTGATACCCCTCCTCGTAAGTATCGATCTTTAGTCGAGATTTATGAATCGTGCACTTTTTCTTTGTTAAGTGCAGAACCTGTTAGCTATGAAGAAGCACAAGGGAAAGAAGAATGGGAACACTCTATGCAAGAGGAAATTATTGCAATCAAAAAAAATGACATAAGGGAGTGAGTAGACTTGCCATGTGAGAAGAAAGTGATTGGCGTGAAATGGATTTACAAGATGAAATACAATCCAGATGGAACCGTGCAAAAGTACAAAGCAAGGCTCGTTGCCAAGGGGTATGTGCAACAACAAGGTACTGATTTTATTGAGAATTTTTCTCCAGTAGCAAGATTTGAAACGGTTCGAATTGTTTTAGCTGTAGCTGCTCAAAATAAATGGCCAGTATTTCAGTTTGATGTTAAGTCTGCATTTTTAAATGGTTTTTTGGAAGAGGATGTGTATGTGGTACAACCACAGGGGTTTATAGTCGAAGGTCAAGAGGAGAAAGTTTACAAGCTTAAGAAGGCGTTGTACGGACTCAAGCAAGCTCTGAGAGCTTGGTATAGCAGGTTGGATACTTATCTTCATCAAAATGGGTATCATAGAAGTGATAGCGAGCCGACATTGTATGTGAAGGTGACGTGTACTGGTGATATTCTTATTATATGTGCTTATGTAGATGATATTATATATATCATCTTCTAACACTCTTGTCAAGGAATTCAAGGTCAGCATGATGCGGGAATTCGATATGACAGATTTGGGATCTATGCATTACTTTCTTGGCATCCAAGTTCTGCAAACAGATGAAGGAATTTTTATATGCCAGGAAAAGTATGCACGGGAATTACTGAAGAAGTTTAATATGATTGGTTGTAAAACCTCGTCTACTCCCATGAACCCAAATGAGAAGCTATGTGCGAAAGATGGTACTGCAAGGGCCGATGAAAGAATGTTTAGGAGCATGATTGGCGGACTGATGTACTTAACCAACACCCACCAGATATAATGTTTTTCAGAAGTTCATCGTGTCAGATTCATGCATACACCCGACCATGCATCATCTCTAACAAAGAAAGAGAATCCTTCGCTATGTACGGGAAACTAGCGATTATGGGATTTGGTAAAAATCGGTTGCTGAATTCAGTTTAATTGGTTTTACTGATAGTGATTGGGCAGGTTTTGTGGATGATTGGAAAAGCACGAGTGGGTTCATATTCACTCTTGGCTCGGGGGCTGTGTCATGGTCTTCAAAGAAACAAGAAAGTGTTGCATTATCATCTTCAGAGGAAGAATACATAGCAGCCTCATCTGCAACGTGTCAATCAATTTGGATGCGGCGAATTTTGGAGGATTTACATCAAGTTCAAGGAGCAGCCACAAAGATTTACTGTGACAACAAGGCCACCATCTATATGACTAAGAACCCGGTCTTCCATGGGAGAACAAAGCATGTTGAACTCTGACACCATTTCATTCGAGAAGCTGTTGCTAACGGCATAGTAATGATGGAGCATTGTTCAACCAATGACCAAAGTGCAGATGGGTTTACGAAGGCACTCTCATATCCGAAGTTTGTGAAGTTTCGGTCCTCACTCAATGTTTCCAGTTTCGCATCAAAGGGGAGTGATAAGAATTGATGCAAAACGTGATTAATTTAGTTAGCAGAATTATGTTGATTTAGTCTTTATCTGTTAACTAGAAAGTAGGAGAGGAGTTGCAGAAGACCTAGTCTGTAGTAGTTGCTTTTATTTAGGAATTAGTTGCTACTTTTTAAGCATTGTGGTTATGATTTTAGGTTATAAATAAAGGGTGTAATCAGCTGTTTGAAAAATGGGAAATAGTAGAATATTTCATTCATTCTGAATTGATAAAGCTGTAGCTTTTTCTTCTCTCTGTTTTACTCTGTATTCAAACTCTCATTACCTTTGTCTCTCTTATTTCCAACACAAAAGTCATGACATTAACAATCAAATTACCGATATTGAACTTTAGAATGAGAGGAAAAATTTACAAAATATCTTTTTTTAAATAAAAGAAGACATTCTATTAATAGAAGAGAAAGGATACAATAAAAAGGGGAATTCGAAGTTATTATAAAATTTACTTCACGTGCCGATTTGAGCCACTTAAAGATATTTTTAGATGGAAGAGAAGCTGATGATCCTCAAGAAGCTATTCAAGTTTTAGACATTGTTCTACAACAAATGCCTAGCTCACGGTATTGCCCTTTGGGTCGATCATTTTATTCACCAGATCCCGCAAGAAAACAGACATTAGGCGAGGGATTGGAAAGTTGGCGCAGTTTTTATCAAAGTCTCCGGCCAACACAAATGGGATGTCTCCAAACATTGACATTTCATGTACTACCTTTACTGAGCTGCTGTCTGTTAATGTTTTTTCAATTGGCGAGGCCTGAGGGAATTCCAAACCTTGAGCGGTGAGTGTCCATTTGGTAACAATGGTCGAGAACTTCCACAAACAGTTGCTTACTAATTGTACCTTATTTTGTTTGGAAGCTTTCCCGTAATGTTTTCTTCTTCCATTCAATTTTTTTTATAGTTTCTTAGAGTTTAATTGTTCATGAGATGTTAAAGAGAAGATCGTCGTTCATGACATTTCACATCTTTATTATGCCGCCAACTCATTCAAGAGGCAACAAGTTATTTATTTATTCATCAGTATTGAACGATAAGCCTCGTGTAGCTCGTGATGTTAAGCCGAATACACTATATTTTCTTTGCATTCTTACGCAATGAGTAACTTTATCTTTCACTCCCTTTAAAACCTCAATGATCTTGTAACAATCAACTTCGGACAATAGTCTATTACTAATCTGTATTCAAAATTGCGCGACGAATTCAATAACAATTACTGTCTTTATTGAGCCGCTGTCTGTTATTGAATTCGTCGCTATTGAATACAGATATTACTAATAGACTATATATTGTCCGAGGTTGATTGTAACAATATCATTAAGGTTTTAAATGGAGTGAAAGATAAAGTTACTCGCTGCGGAAGAATGCAAAGAAATTATCGTGTATTCGGCTTAACATCACAACCTACACAAGACTTAACGTTCAATGTTGATAAATAAATAAATAACTTGTTACCTCCTCAGTGAGTTGGTGGCATAATAAAGATGTGAAATGTCATCAACAATAATCTTCTTTTTAACATCTTAGAAACAATTAAACTCCAAGAAACTATAAAAAATTGAATAATAGAAGAAGAAAATATTACGGGAATGAGAATAAGCTTCCAAATAAAATAAGTTACAATTAGTAACTAATTGTTTGTGGAAGTTCTCGACCATTATTATTACCAAATGGACACTCACCGCTCAATAGATTTTTATAGTGAGGCCAAATTTCATGTACGGGCCTGGAATTGGCACGTCTGTAGAAATATGGGTCATGGTATGCAATATTTGGTCAAGAAAATGCAGCGCAATTTTAAATTAACCGTGAAGGCCTCATCCGTTGGCCTCGACTTACTTATTTTTTTAAAATAAAATGTTGTTACTTGTGGGTTATAAGGTTTGAACATAAGACTTATAAGTAAATAAATAAAAATTCAAACCAACTAAGCTACAACAACTGTTTGTTTTTAATGCAATCTTCAATATATTGTTTCTTTACTTTTGTTCAAATTTTATTATTCTTAAAAAGTAAAACCTAAATTGTGCCTAATTTATAATATTTATGAGCATTACCATTTTTTAAAAAAATTTAATTAATTGAGATATGTAGTTAATAAAGGCAAGTATATAGTAGTAAAGTAATTATAAAATTTTGCAAAAAAAAAAAATAAAGTTACCGGACCTTAAAGTCAAGTATATGCTATACCTTAAAGTCTCTTTCCAAATTAGACCAGTGGGGAGGAGAGAGAGTTTAGTAGGCAATAATCAATCTTCTTCTTCCTTTTTTGATCAATATAATTATTTGAGACTTAGATTGGCTGATTAAAACAATTTTAATCAGAAAAGCCAGCCTGTTACAGCCCTTAACTGGAAGAACACCAATGCACAATTTTTCTTAACAGGCCAGGCCCACATACAATAACAATTATACTGACCCGGTGACTGATTAGGCAAACTCAACACACAAGTACAGGAACATGAAGGACTCAACACACAAGTACAATTATTTGTGGACGGGTTTGTAAAGTAATTATAAGATTTTGCAAAAAAAAATAATAATAAGGATTAAGCCCGCAGGCCGACCCGGCTCGGCCCAACCCGGGTCACGGGTCTCATAATGTCAACCCATCAAAATTTAGGCCATTTTAATCGACTCCTCCATTTAGCCTACTTTTCGTTTCTATCCTAATAACCCACTTTGTTTGCTGTATACCGCTCAAGGTTTGGAATTTCCTCGCCAACGGAAAAACATTAACGATCGACACGCTGACTCTCATAGATGATATCCCGAAATATGAATTTCTTCATCCTCATCTACTTATCAATTTATAAGTAAATAACTAGCCGTTAAAGACTAGTCATTAAAAAATAAAAAGAACCTATAAACTAGCCGTTAGAAAGAGAAAGAAATTATACTTACTTTACAAGTACAAAAGGTTTGATTTTGCATCTTATTCAATATATTCGGACCCAGACAAAACAAAGTATTAATTTTTAAAAGCTTATATGTGATAAACTAGCCGCTAGAAAGAGATAAATTTCACTAGCCATTAGAGATAAATTTCACTAGCCCTTAGAGAGAGAAATATCACGCCGTTAAAAAGAGAGAAATTTCACTAGCCGTTAGAAAGAGAGAAATTTCACTAGCCGTTAGATTTTATCTTTCACTGGATATTTTTATTTGTCGAACTATTGGCTACTTACTTACTTAATGAGTGCAAAAGGTTTTATTTTGCATCTTATTCAATAAATTCGGACAAGACAAAACAAAATATTAATTTTTGACAGCTATGTGATGCCCTATCCATAGATAGAAATCTTTCCGAATTTTGTACCAAATTTATTTGGTGAAATTTAAAAGAGCTGTGTATTGTCTTGATATTAGAGTAACACAAACTACTCATTGCCACATAATTTACGATTAGTTCAATTATCTGTCAGGATTGTCTTAGATGAACTTTTCAAAACATCCATCAAATAAATGACTTATCAAATAAGATAGTTTTTGTGATTATTTTTTTTTATGATAATCGGGAGTTTCCATTTAACCGCAAATGACTAATCTCCATTTAATACGGCCATTTTTCAAACGGGCTTACGCCTATGTCCCCGTGACCACCATGAACAACAAGCTGCCTTAACACTTATTGCTAGCGGGAGTCGAACTAAGGATGTCTTTGTTTACGGCCCAGTCGGCCTTGAACCACTACGCCAAATGTTGGTGGTTATTTTTGTTAGAAAACACATGCTTACAAGTTCAACTAGAATGAGATATTTTATTAACATCGATGAATTGGCTTTAAATAGCCACTGAAAATGTGAAACCACATCTCAACAACCCTGAGATTGTGGTGAACCACCTGAGAACTTGGTCTAATTAAAAAACAAAATCAACAAACTTGACCGACTCTCTAACTCTCTTAAAACATAAGAGTTTATTTGACTGAACAAAACAAACCTTGACTAACAAAAACTTCTAACTACTCCAAACATATCTCAACAGTTTTTGTGATATTTTATAAAAGTGTTACATGGTGACGCGATTCATTTTGTTAGCTTAAATTTCATAAAAGATTTTACCAAAATTTTTACAAAAATTTTAAGGTTATGTTAAGTACTATAACTATTGATCTCTTATATTAGTAACGTTCAAAAGACATCTAGTAATGTTATAGTCCGCACTAGAAAAGTAGTAAATAAAAAGTTGGCACATGACGTGCATCAATGATCAAAGCGCCATTTCCCCTAGCCAGGCTTAGAAATAAAAAACTAGTATTGATTGCACATTGGATATATTGATATCTTTCTAGTAATGTAAAATAATATACTAATGCTTATATTCTTAATTGAAGAAGAGTAGCAGAAATGTTGCTCATGACGTGCCAAGATGTAAAAGCAATATCTCTCGTGGTTTAGGTACCCAACTCAGCTAAATTCAACTCATTAAGTCTTAATCCCAAACTAGCTAGACGAATCCTTTTCTTTCACTCATCAAGATTTATCTCAAAGAAATTGACTAGTTCTTCAACTGGTCAGCAACCTAACACAACCCTCCTTTATTTGGGCTTGAGCCGGCAGTATGCTAACATGCAAGTGGAAAGAATTATTTTTACTCAAACTTTATCACCATTGACTACCAACTTTTGATATTAATAGCAGGCTTAGGTTTAAAAATCGATCTCAACTAAATACCATTCTAATATTACTAGTGGCATAAATTACTTTTGGTGTAGCTATAACATGAGGGTAACTCTGGAGTGAATGCCAAGGTTAAAATCTCATTGTCTTCACTTTCATACAAAAAATAGGGTTGCATGTGAAAAACAGTCGTGAAAGTCTATGTTACTCGGACTCGTGTGCGGGTGTCGGGTGCAGGTACGAATCTAGGTGTCGGACACGTAAAGTCAAAAAATAGAGAATACGCGGATATGGATTCGAATTTGGACACAGTTGCGGGAATACGGTATGTTATGATTTTTTAACAATAATGTTTCTAATTATATCATCATGTTTTTTTGTTCTAGGGACTGAAATGCAAAAATATAAAGAAACAAGGGCAGAAATGGGGGAAAAATTATAGGGACTAATATGTAATTTTTCAGGGACTATTTTAAACTTTCAAAAAACTTGGGGGACTAAATTAAAAAACTTTAAAAACTATATGGTATGTAATTATAATTTTCCAGGGAACATTTTACTAATGACCATCTCACAATCATCTATATAATATAAAAAGTTGGTAACCGAGAGAATTCTCCTCACAAAATAGAGTAATCTCACAGTCACCAATATTTATTACTCACAGTCACCAATATTTTTAAACTTCTTCTACCAATAAAAAGTAAATATAATAAATATATGTTCCATTTACTTTTAAACTTCTTCTATCAATATAAAAAATATATATACCTAACTGTTATAAAATTATAACATATATATTTATGGATGTCTAGATTTATATTTAATTGTAATGATCTTTGGTATTTTAAAACTCTCAAGTTCATTAAGTAACTCCCATGTTCATTAAGTTTTAAACTCATGACTTTTGAGTTTTGAAACTTCTAAGTCCATGTATCTATAAATAAGAGTATTGTAAAAGAGAATGGTGAATAGATAAAAAATATATGAAAATATTATGAGACATGCCTCTTTTCTCTAATCATTTTGTTCTTAATTTTAGTAATCTTTTATAACACGTTATCAGCACGAATTGCTTCTCACATTCGCCTTGAAGATAATCATATTTGATTTGAAGGAGAAGGTATATTTATCTATTATATATATATATATATATATATATATATGGATACGCAAAAAAATTTTTAGTATAACATGCTGCATGTTATTCCATTCATAATCTATTATTAGAGTTTGTTGTTCTTGATTCTAGCATGCTAATGACTGTCATACTAATATGTAAGCCATCATCACACTACCCTCAAATTGTCTTGTTGTTATACGGTGAAATATATAACCTCAATTATTGTGCAGTGTTTATTTTTATAAAAGTGTATTATAATTTTGCATTCCTTCCAATCTAAATAAATCAAAAGGGATCCGATAAAATACATGCTAATTACATTTTTAGATATTTTCATATTTCAGCAGATAACAACTAGAAGATATAATCTTCAAAAAGGGTACTTTCAAGTTTCCGTACTAAAACAATCTTTAAAAAAAATTGATATATTTCTAATGATTTTTTATATATTTCCTTTTGGCATGTATGGTAGCATATTTGATATATTTCTAATGACCTTTTGATAATTTTTTGTATGAAGTTACAATGACAAATATGCTTAGTAGTATTGGTTTGTTATCTTTAGTGAACAAATTTAGTTTAGTGTTTTCTTGTATTTCTATAAATTGTTTCATTACAATTAAAAGTGAACATGTATAATTATTTAATTTGATGGGGAATATGTTTAGTTATTTAATATTTAAATCTTATACATTTGAATTTGTTGCCCTTGATTTGTATCGAGCAAGAATTATTTTTCATGTACTCTTAATGATGAGATTCATATAAAGGCAAAGAACCTTGGAGATACAATTATAGTTGACAATCATGCATCCCTGCAGGATCATGCAAAATTAATGATTTTTTATTCGCTATCATCTCCATGAAAAATTAAAAGTTGAGTACATTACATTAAAAGACTCACTTGTCTTATGAAATGATTTAAAGGAAAGATTTTAAAAGCTCATTATAATTGGTTGCACCTGAAGTTGCAAGATTTTAAAAGTGTTGAGTGAAAAACACTGATGAAGACATGTTAGAGAAAATATTTATTATATTTCATGCCTCGAATATGCTCCTGCAGTAGCAATATCGAGAGCGTAAGTTTACAAAATATTTTCTGAAGCGATAAAGGAAACTATGTTTCCAGAAGTTAAATTATGTCTTCTAGTAGCTGTACAAAATAATGAGTTTTTGCTGAAAAATCCAACAATCTCGCTCGATCGATTCTATTACATTCCCTGAAGTGAATGGAACCTCATTTGATAATCATAGAGAAAATTATGATTGTGATAGTGGATGTGAAAGGAACAATCAATATAGAAAAGGAATGTATATGTCGTACTTCTAAATATTTAGTATATAGATTTGTACCAAGACTCCATAAAAGAAAAAGAAATGGAATTGAAATAAACTTTATTGTTCATAACGATCCTGAAGATCCCATGAATTATTTTAACTTTTCTAATGGAGTGGATATAACTAATTTTGATATCTATGGTTTCCTTGATGATTCTTTATATTCTTCTGAGGCAAGCAAAAATTTGCTCAGCTTTAAAGATATATGTTATAATGGTTATCCATTGAAGAACCAGAAGATTCTTTAATTTAAGGAATTTTCATGTGCTGCTTGTTCTCAAGGCAAATTGGTCATTAGACCATCATCAGCTAAAATTGGGATTGAATCTCCAAAGTTTCTAGAACGTATTCAAGGAGATATTTGTGGGCCTATTCACCCACTAAGTGGACCATTTAAATATTTTATGGTTTTAATAGATGCATCTATAAGATGGTCACATGTGTGCTTATTATCAACTCACAACCTGGCGTTTGCGAGATTACTTGCTCAAATTATTAGATTACGAGCACAATTTTCGGATCATACAATCAAGACTATTCGTCTTAACAATGCTGGTGAATTTACATCCCAAACATTTAATGATTATTGCATGTCACTTGGGATAAATAATGAACATCCTGTTGCCCATGTTCATACTCAGAATTGTCTTGATGAATCATTTATTAAACGCCTTCAGTTAATTGCAAGACCATTGCTCAGGAGAACAAAACTTCCTATCTCTGTTTGGGTGCATGCTATTTTATTGAAGGCAGTGAAGAATTTCTTTATATTACTTCAATAGTATCAGGCCAGAAGCTCATATTAGAAAAGTTATATATTTTCTCTTCTGGGTTATATTATACTAAAATGAGAATAATTGAAACAAATGTTGTAATACACCAGAAGTATATAATACACCCGAAGTGTTCGGATCCAAAGGTTTTTATGATTTGACATTCCAGGATCAATAATGTTGCGTTAAATTATTGAAAACTCCCATGAACATCCCGTAAGGAACCAGAAGATTCCTTTACTTGTTGATTATATCAAAGTAAATTAATTACCAATACATACTTGGGGTCATGCTATTCATAACCTCAATAAGTGATATTTTTAAGATATAATTTGAGGATTGTTATTTTAATGAAACAGTCTTCCCACCATTAGGGGGAGAAAGTTGTTGCCTGAAGCACGATGTTAGATCATTGCCTGAAGCGCGATGGGAGATTAATTGGAATGTTTCAACATTATTTAATCCTGATTCTCATACAAATCAATATGAACTAGAAGTTCAAAGGATTATTCATTTGCAATGAATTACAAATCAATTACCAGAATTATTCACCGATAATAAGAAAAGTGTGATATCTCACATTTTAGCTGCTAATACTCTAGAAGATATTGAAGTCCCTGTAGGACAATCAGTTAATACAGTAGCAAATTGAATCAAAGTCACACTTGAAACATGAAAGAATGATTGGTGTTAAAGATAAAATTTCCCAGAAGAATAAAGTACAAGAAAAATAAGTTGCAGCCTATAAAGAGACTATACCCATGAAACAGGCTACAAAAGTTATTGATCTATCCAAAACTTATGAACAAAAATCTCCTGTAAATAAAACTCTTGAAGAGTTATCTCCGAAGAGGATGAGTTATCCTCAAGAGGATCGTGCACGAAAATAATGAGATCTCAATACATTATGTATATACAGGAGACGAATATATTGGATAGAAATAAAATTATTGTCGACAACATATTTTTATATAAAGTTGTTCTTAATATTTCCAGAAGTAATAATCATGAATATGAACCACAAATTGTTGATGAATGTAGAAATATTTGGCCAATGTGAAAAGAGGCTATTCAAGTAGAACTAAATTCACAAAGTAAACGTGAAGTTTTTAGACCTGTAGTCCGAACACCTAAAGGTCTGATGCCTATTGAATACAAATGGATATTTGTACGAAATAAGAAAAATGAAATTATATGGTACAAAGCGCGACTTGTAGCACAAGGTTTCTCGCAGAGACCTGGTATTAATTATGAAGAAACATATGCTCTTATAATGGACGCAATTATATTCAAATTTTTAATTAGCTTGGTAGCAAAAGAAAAATTTGGATATGCAATTAATGAATGTTGTTACAACATATATGTATGGATCATTAGATAATGATCATATATATAAGAAAATCCCTGAAGGATATAAAATGTCTGAAGCATATAATTCTACATCTCGAAGTATGTATTTTAAGTTACAAAGATCTTTATATGGGTTAAAGCAATCCAGATGCATATTATGGTATAATCGCCTGAGTAAATATCTTTTGAAAGAAGGATTTGAGAATAATCCAATTTGTGCATGCATTTTTATCAAAAGATCATAATATGGATTTGCTATTATTACTGTATTTATTGATGAAAGATCTTGCTCTAGAAGAGTTGACAAAAACAACAAATTTGAGATGAAAGATATTGGTAAGACAAATTTTTGTCTTGGCCTACAAATTGAGCTATGGAATTCTTGTTCATCAATCAACATATACAGAAAAAGTCCTGAAGTAACTTTACATGGATAATGTTAATCCTTTAAGTACTCCAATGATAGATTGGTCACTTGATATCAAGAAAGATCCGTTTTGACCACAAGAAAATAATGAAGAAACTCTTGGTCCTGAAGTACCATATCTTTGTACAATTTGTGACACCCCCAAATCTAAGTACTTCATTCCCATAAGATTTGGTGCTCACCATCCATACATTCATACTATCTACCCAAATAAATAATATTTAAATCATAAATCCTTCCCTTAAATAGGGTTACATTAATAAATTCAAAAATAATCCCAGGTTATCTAACCTTAAAACATCATTCAAGTGCGGAATTAAATTATTACATTACATCATCATTAAATGTCTATGATCATAACAGAAATCAAAAGTAAAAATCAGAATCACTTGTACATTTTTCCCTTTCCTTTGCTAGTTGAAGGTTCATCTACCTTCTCCACTTTAGCTGCAATAAGTTTATAAATATGCAAGAGTGAGCAAAACAATTGCTCACTGTATATAACAATGAATTAACAGGAGAATAATAATAATATTAACTGTCAACAATAAGCTCACCAAGACTGAATAGTACTCTAACAATGATAATCTGAGCTGGAATCCAAAATATGGAATATATATAACTGAGGGTCATAAGACCATGAACTATGTCCACAGTTGCGAGTAATCTTTCAACTCCAACTTTAATAGTCATAAGACTATAAGGACTCCTCGTACTTAGGGGGATCAGCCCTTCATACAATGTATTATGCATAAACATTTAACGCTACGTGTAAGTTATCCCCTAATAATAATAGGGTTGTTCATCTCAGTATTTAGAGTACAAGTCCGCACCAAAGAAAGTTTGGTTTGGATAAGCTTTCAAGGGTAATTTAAAGTTTAACAAATATCAACTAGAGGACTAGTTGAATCAATAGTGTTTGATAATCACAACATAACATAGACAACTGAGAATCATAGATGAACTGGTTATACATATTAAACTCATGCTTGAAATAATTATAGAGCATAAGTATTTAATAAAAATGAATAAAATGGTAAACCTTTGCTTGAACAATAAATAAGCTAAGGTTAGAGTCTTATAACATTAGAAATGAAATTACTAAACATGCATTAACTGATAGCAAGCTAAAAACTAAGAACTTGCCCAACATGGTATTAAATTCAAGCAAGGATTAAAAATAGTTCAAAAATAAAGACGAGAGTTCAAACTGTGTTCATTATACAAGAATGTAACTTAAGAAACTTGCTTAACTATAAACAAGTTAGAATGAATCAACCAAATGAGAATTCAAATAATATTAGAATTAAAGATTGCTCAAATGAACTCTAGGGACAATTGACTTATTCAATCAACAGTTGAAATAGAAAGCTTGCTCAATCAAAGAATAAAGCTACATAATGTAATAATGGAACTAGCTCAACGAAAGTAAAGAATTAGGAAACTTTCTCAATGTAAAAGATAGAGTTTAGAAACTTGCCTCGAGCGTAAGCTACAATATTAAACTCACGTTCATCTACACATTGGTTTAAAACCACATTATCTATTAGATATGCTTACATACCATAACATGTATACTTCTATCTAAACTTATCATTTTAGCACAAGTCTTTCTTTACCATCTACATTTCAAAAATTCCAAGTGTTTACTTCGCAACACTTACTTAACATTCACTTTGTATACCAAGTTATCGCATAATGCGTTCTCAATTTACTAACCATTTTTACAATTTTGAATACATAATCCACATCATAAGTCTCTATTTAACCTTGTTTTTACATGATTCTTACATTACCATAACCTTATTCTAAGCTACAAAGAATGACCAAAGTCTACATCTGACAAGAGCTTGATTAATGCGAAAATGGGGCATTGGGCGCGATGCCGCGCCATTTATATCGGGATGCTTGGCCTTACGCTTAAGTGGTCACATGGCATTACGCTATGCCACATGATTTACGTAACTTCGCAGTAATGTAACGAGACTTGGCACTTTTCTTAAGCCAACTAACACGAATTTCACCCACCAAACAGTGATAATAACAAGTAAAATAAATATACAACTATCATAGACATGATTAATAACATATACAACCACCACTACAAAAAAATGGGCTTTTAGCAATGATTTTTCGGGCAAAGACTTTATAAGTCGTTGCTAAAAGTATATGTTTAGCAACAAAAGTTGTCCTTGAGTGCATATCAGGTCGAAGCTTTCACTTTTTGCAACGAAATTCATAAGTCGTTGCAAAATTTCGTTGCTAATTCATCAATGGAAAAAGTTCGTTAGAAATTGTTGCAAAATTTTCTACCACTTGATTTTTTCGTCATCGTCGGGCAACTTGAAGTTTTTTTGTTGCTAAAAATGGGGCTTTATAAGTAATTTTGCCAGCAACGACTTTATAAGTCGTTGGTAAAAGTGTATGTTTAGCAAACTAAACTTGTCCTTCGTTGCAGATCAGGTCGCTTTCACTTTTTGCAATGAAATTCATAAGTCGTTGCAAAATTTGGAAACAAAATTCATTAGAAATTCATTGCAAAATTTCTAACCACCTGATTTCTCCTCATCGTAGGCAACGAAAGTTTTTTTGTTGCTATATTTTGTTGCCTAATATGGACCACATTCATTGGTAACAATTTTTATTTTCGTTGTATATTTTATACAACTTTTTGCAACGACTATTAAAATGTTGTCTTAAATTAAGATAATCCCAATAAGCGTGTTTTTATAAGACCATATTCGGTATTCAGAGATTTGTCAAAAAATATTCGTATTTAGTATTTAAAAATTATGTCCAAATGCAAAACATATTCAAACCTGTGACCTATCATTTGGAACTTTGGTCATTTGACCACTGGAGCAACACAAGTTATGTATTAATATCTTGCAAGGATTAATATTTTATATCAAAACATGTGATTTCCCCCATATATTCTTTTCTTCTCCTTCACTACATACCATTAATATAATCTCAAGAAGTTATATAATACAATAATAATAATAATAATAATAATAATAATAATAATAATAAAATAATAAAAATAATAAAAATAATAATAAAAAAAAAATAATAATAATAATAATAATAATAACAACAACAACAACAACAACAACAACAACAATAATAATAATAATAATAATAATAATAATAATAATAATAATAATAATAATAATAATAAATAAAAATAATAACACTATAATTTCGCTTATATATGTCAAATACTTACAAAATTATGATATTTATCTTATTGTTCTTTAATTTATTTATTTTGCCTTGGAATATAGTATAAGTTATTCTTTTCAATTATCTTCTTCTTTTGCGCACAAATAATTAATGGGCCATCGAACACTTTTTTGATGGAAATTGATAATGAAATAATTAAATGACATATCGATGATCATACATGATTAATATATAGAAGATTATAACATAAATTAATAGCCAAGTTAATTAATTAGTTTTTTAATATTGGACATTTTAAAATAAGGAATAATTAATGCTATTGTTTTCCAAAAATCTGCGGCTTTTTTATTTTGTAAAAAAAACAAATTGATATAATAATTAGCGCTTGTGGAAAAAAGAAAAAAAAGAAGTCAAACAGGTCTTTCCATTCTAACGATCTTATATATCACAGAATAAAACGACAAATTAGTGTGTTATTATTATAAAATAATATATTTGTATTTCACGCCTAAATATTTATATGAATATTTAGAGATAAATTTATAAATATATATATATATATATATATATATATTAAAATATTCATAGTTACGTTATATAAATATTCATCGTTACTTTTTATATATTTAGTTTAATGTGGAGATTTAAGATGGGTATATATATATATATATATATATATATATATATATATAGATGGTAATAGAATTTATCTAGTACACAAAAAATATAACATAAGAAGCAAAAATATCACAACTAGGTTTTAAACCTAAGACCTATGGGTTATTAGACCATTATACTACCATTGAGCCATTCTAATTTATTAGTTAACTAAACTAAGCGCCATAACTTGTAGTCTCCAATATTTTAAATTTATTCTATCGATATATATATATATATATATATATATATATATATATATATATATATTCTTTTCAAAATTTCTTGTCAAACTAAATAAATTACTAAACAAATCTCAACATTAAACTAAATATATATAAAGTAACTATGAATGTTTATATATATATATATATATAAACAAATATTCATATAAATATTTATAAATTTATCTCTAAATATTTATATAAATATTTATAAAAAATATTCATATCTAAAGTTTAGATGAAATATTTATAAATTTATAAATAAATATTTGTTTATAAATATTTATATGAATATTTAGAGATAAATTTATATATATATATATTAAAATATTCATAGTTACGTTATATAAATATTCATAGTTATTTTATATATATTTAGTTTAATGTGGAGATTTAAGATAGGTATCTATATATATAGATGATAATAGAATTTATCTAATACACAAAAAATATAACATAATAAGCAAAAATATCACAAATAGGTTTTGAACATAAGACCTATGGGTTATTGGACCATTAATCTACTACTGAGCCATTCTAATTTATTAGTTAACTAAACTAACGCCATAACTTGTAGTCTCCAATATTTTTAAATTTATTCTATTGACATGTGTATATATATATATATGTAAATAAATATTCATATAAATATTTATAAAAAATATTCATATCTAAATATTAGATGAAATCCAATGACAATCGATGTACCCGTGTCATCCAATGTTGCGATCAACGGTATAGATTATGGTTGTTGAAATAGTACACGTGACAACCGATTGCCAAGCATGTTAGTTCCGGGTGTGACGCCCCCAAAATAGGTATACATCACCCATCTTGAGTCGCCAAATACATGGTACAAAATTCAAATACAACTTAATTATACAACAGTCGTGTAAGATACGACAAAACATAATCTAAGAGTTTCAATAAGAATATTGTCATCTAGACAATATCCATACTCAATGGAGTCCTCATTACATTTATTGTCACACTATTTTATAGAATAGTGAGGACTACAAAAATAACCATTTGGACCGTCAATCCGTTCCCCGACTCGTCCCAGCTATATTCTCATTTCCTGAAGAGAACGGTGAAAGAAAGGGTAAGCTCAACTAGCCCAGTAAGAAATATTATGAATAAGATAATGCAGAATAAATTATCCTTAGCCTTAAACAGTATAACAACTGATAGAATACAATAGATAACAAGTTTTAGATCAACAACTGCAGCGAAAATAAGCAATCCATTAGAAGAGTCAAGTAGAGCATAAAATCTACTATCTTCTATGATTTAAAAAGTTTTTCATCAACTTTATTATTGAGACTCAGCTTAATAAATAAAATCAAATCATCCCTTCACCACGGCCAATGATATTCATGTAATCATCAATGGTCATGATTATACCGAATAATCCCTAGTCATAATAATACCAACAACTGTCCATCAATGAACTACAGGCCAATGAGGACTTTCACCACATCATTCGTCACATTACGGTCATGATTATACCGAATAATCTCTGGTCATAATCATACCAAGTCCATTTATGCACGTAAGCCAAAGATGACTTTCATCACAATATAAGTATGAGGATGATGACAATGACATAATAATTCAATAAAATAAGTTCAAGGATAACTTTTAAAGATTTATAATTTAATTTATCCAGAAATCAATAACGTACAAATTGTCAACATGATACTGCTTTGTAGAGTAAAATTCAAGAATAATATTCATGTACCAAAAATAATTTGGACAAAAAAGAATTATATTTTTCGGATGAATAGTACCCCGTGAATAGTACTTCAGGAATAGTACCCCGTGAATAGTACCCCAACACAAAAAGTGTCCCGAATACCAGAGTGAATGATACTAGAGTGAATAGTAATCGGGTGAATAGTAACCCGTGAATAGTAACTCATGAATAGTACTCTGGCACGAAAAGTACCACGAATACCCGAGTGAATAATACCAGAGTGAATAGTAACTGGGTGAATAGTAACCCGTGAATAGTAACTCGTAAAAAAATACCAAAGAAAATGATATTCCATGACGAGTACAAAAGAAATGATATCTTAGACTAGTATAATAGAATATACAAAACTGCAAATGGATTTTCACCCGCCATGCGGTAATCCACGTAGACAGATCATTTCCACAATTTAATAAGGAATGAATACGCAGGATCTTTCACCATGCATGAGGTAGTCCATATAGACATGTTATTCCAACAGAATAATAAAGAATGGAATAACAAAAGAATTCACCCGAGCATGCGATGTAATCGAATATACAAAGTTATTCCAACAGTAATAATAAAGAATGGAACCAGTCGTATGTAATCCGCATGCATAAGATATTCCAACAAAATAATAAAGAATGGAACCAGTCACGATAATCCGCACACATACGTGATATTCCAATGTAATAATAAAGAACGGAACTGTGTCATGCGTAATCCGCATGCATGTGATATTCCAATGTAATAATAAAGAATGGAATAACAACAGAATTCACCGTGCATGCAATAATAGATCAAGATGATAAAAGTTATTCCAATGTAATAATAAAGAATGGAATAATGTAAGAATTTCACCATGTATGCGGATTCAGATAGACAAAGTTATTCCAATCTAATAATAAAGAATGGAATAACAACCCTTACGAGTATTGAAAGAAAATAACTCTCTTTATGAATACAAAAAAATAATACCCCTTACCTTAGAAGAAAACTGGATACTAGAATAGTGAGGTAGCAGACTTCTCTTCTTCTTTCTCTCTATAATAATTGTTCTATAGCTTTAGTGAATTGGTGAGAAATGAAGGAAAAATGAGCTTCTATTTATAGAAAAATATAGTTTCGATAATTGCACGTTTTGGGGCTCAAAATATTACAGTATAATACCTCCCTCTTTTCCTTCATTTTTAATTTAGCTCTGCAAGTATTATCAAACTTGCACTACCTCCCCTAATAATAAATGAATGTGAATCAATAGTAAATCATGTGACTCAATAGTTCTAAACATGTGAAAAAATTAATTATAGTATAATACCTTCAACTATACCTCCATTTTTAATTTATTCATGCAAGTATTATCAATCTTGCACCAACTCCCCTAATAGTAAATCATGCGAATCAATAGTACACACATGTGAACACATAGTTATAAGCATGTGAATTAATAGCAATTAATTGCTCATTTATCCGGTTAATTACCCGATTGATCAATATAACCTCCAAACATCAATTATTATCAAAATAAATCACTACAAAAAAATGGGCCTTTAGCAACGATTTTTCAGGCAACGACTTTATAAGTCGTTGCTAAAAGTATATGTTTAGTAACGAAATTTGTCCTTCGTTGCAGATTGTGTCAGACTTTCACTTTTTGCAACGAAATTAATAAGTCATTGCAAAATTTCGTTACTAACTCATTGGCGGGAAAAAGTTCGTTAGAAATTCGTTGCAAAATTTTTGGCCACATGATTTCCCGTCATCGTGGGCAACAAAAGTTTTTTTGTTGCTAAAAATGGGGCTTTAGCAACGATTTTTCAGACAACGACTTTATAAGTCGTTGCTAAAAGTGTATGTTTAGCAACGAAACTTGTCCTTCGTTGCAGATTGTGTCAGGTTTTCACTTTTTACAACAAAATTCATAAGTCATTGCAAAATTTAGAAATAAATTCGTTAGAAATTCGTTGCAAAATTTCTAACCACTTGATTTCTCCTCATCGTGGGCAACAAATGTTTTTTGTTGCTATATTTCATTGCCTAATATGGACCATATTTATTGGCAACAAATTTTATGTAAGACCCCAATTTTTATAAATAAAGATGAATTTTCTATAAATATGGTCGGGGAATATTCTTTTTGTCGGGGAATATTCGTACGACGGCTCAATCATTGGTGGACCCCACAACAGAAGTATTGTCGTAGTTAGAAAACGACAAAATTATCTTTCTATAAAAATAACGGCAGAGGTGTTACTGTTAAAACCGTTGAAACTACCCTTAGTAAAAGTACAAAGAATGTCGCAGTAGTTGTATAGTAGCACACGATATTGATTATTGATGCTTACGTGAGAAGTCACTCACCTATGCTCAATTATTACTACGAAGAATTCACGATCATATCTCTTATATTATTGATTCAATTATTGTCACATTATCATCTCGTATAATATGTTATAGTATTAAATCAATAATTGATATGACAAGTTATAAATGATTAATAATTGTTGAAAGATTAAATATGTGTTGATTAAAAATAAAATGATTTGTGGTAATATTTATTCAATCTTTGATGTATATAAAGAGTCTGTATATGAAGTTTGTGGTAAGTTTGATTATTTTTATGGGGGCCCATATGTCATCATCTAAGAGTCTCTTCGTCAATAGTAATTACCTTCGTCAATAGTAATTACCTTTGTGAATAGTAATTACCTTCGCCAATAGTAATAACATTTACCAAAGCGTCGAACCACTTGTCGTTTCACATTACAAAGGCCGAACCACTTGTCGTTTCACATTACAAAGGCCAAACCACTTTTCTTTTCACATCACCAAATCAAGCCACTTCGCCTTTTCACTAAAAAAAAAAGCTAGAAATCTTCTATAAATAGAGGCCTAGTGCTTCATTATTTTCACTTAATTCATTCAAGCTATATAGAGAGAAAGTATAGAGAGAATAAGAGAGAAAGAAGAAGAGTATTTTGTTACTACACCATCTGCAAAGATTCAATCTCCTACCAAAAGTAAGGGTGTTATTCTTTCTTATTCATGAAGAGAATCGTTGTTATTCCATTGCTTATTATTACATTGGAATAACCTATATACGCGGTTTACCCTATACTTGGTGACATTCTTCTATTATTCTCATTGAACATCCTGCTCGTGTGTTTTACAGGGACCGGTTCCATCTTTATTATTATTCTATTGGAACATCTGTGCATGTGTTTTACACAGGACCGGTTTCCGCCTTTTTATTATTATTCTCGTTGGAACAACTCGCTCTGGTGTGTTTTCTGTGGGACCTAGTTCCATTCTTTATTATTCTCGTTGAATATCCACATCATGCGCTTTTACGGGACCGGTTCCGTTATTTATTATTATGTTGGAATAACCGCCATGCGGCGATTCATCGCATGCATGGTGATTTCTTCGTTATTCCATTCTTTATTATACCCAATTGGTTAAAACTTTGACTTCTATACTCCCACGAAATTAGTGGAATATCCTTGATATTTGCGCTTCATCCAAAGATCCTTTCATGGAAATATTCTTCTCAAGATTCTTGAATTTTACTCTACAAAGCAAAGATCATGTCGACAGTTTGGATGTTATTGGTTCCTAGATAAATTAATTCTTGAACTTGTTTTATTGAATATCATTGTCATCATCCTCATGTTTATATTATTTTGAAAGTCATCGTATTCAGTAGTGCATAGATGGACTTGGTATGATTATGACCGAGACTATTCTTTGTAATCATAACCGTAATGTTACAAATGATGTGGTAAAATCCTCATGGCCCATAGTGCATTGATGGATGATTCTGTTGGCATGATCATGACCATTAATGAATACATGATTTTCTTGTCCCAGAGTGCATAAATAATTGTGGTCGTGATACTAAAGAATATCCTCGTCAGTAGTCTGTGGGGTGATTCGATGATGTGGAATATTTATTAAAGTCGAGTCTCAATTTATAACAAATGATGAAAACCTTTTAAATCATAAAAGATAGTAGATTTTATTTTCTACTTAACTCTTTTAATGGATTGCTAGTTCACTGTAGTTAAACTTGATGTTCATTATATTTTATCGGTTTAACATCATTTGAAGCTAATGATAATTTATTCTCGCATTATCTTAGTCATAATATTTCTTATCGAGCTAGTTGAGCTCACCCTTTCTTTCATTTATTCTCTTCGTGAAATGAGAATATAGCCGGGACGCAGCCTGGGATTGGAGTAATGGTCTAGAGGATAATATTAGTAGTCCTCACTATTTCGTGAAATAAGTATGATAATAATTGTAATGAGGACTCCTTTTGAGTTTGTATGATCTCTAGTAGACAATATTTGTATTCAAACTCACGCTTTATGTCAGTATTGTATACCTACGTGAGTTATATTAGTAAGTTGTATTTAAATTTCACTCATGTATCCGACTACCCAAGATGGGTGATGTATACCTAATTTTGGGGCGTCACAGACTTTAGATCGAGCTTAGGATATGATCCCCGCTAAGATGTGAGAATAGTACTAGGAGGGGAGAGACGGGGAATACCTTCGCTAGTATGACCTACCTAAGTTTATGTGCTATTTTGTTGGTCGGTCAGAATATAGGGATAATATGTTACATGTCAATTAACCTTTTGTTTTGTGGCGATTCGAAAATGACATCTGAGAATGTTGAGAATAGCAATGGAGCACAGGCGATCGTTGATTCACCACATATCAATAATCAGGATAATGTGCATCAGGAAGGCGACAATCCTCATGCAAACAACAACACTGACCAAATGATGAATGATCAAATGTTCAGAGGCTTTATGCAATTCATGCAACAGCAGGCGAGAGCGACTCTCGCCCAAAACGTGGGGTGGAAACACGGAAAACTCTCGGGCGGTCACCGCTAAACAGTTCAAGGAGCTGGGACCACCGGAGTTTAAGGGAGAGCCAAAACCACTTCTGGCGGAAGCATGGATAAAGCAGATTACCAAGATATTTGATGTCTTGGGATGCTCCGAGGAGCAAAAGGTTCCTTTCTTCGCTTTTATGTTGCAGAGAGGCGGCGACATTGGTGGGAAATCCAGAAACGTACTCAACTCTTTGATCAAGATATCTTGGGAGAAGTTCAGGAGTCATTCAACGACAAATACTTTCCCGAAAGTATTCGCCACATGGAAGGAGGTGGAGTTTATCAAGTTGGAACAAAATAATATGACCGTGTCGCAATACGAGGCAAAATTTATGAGTTATCACGGTTCGCGTCCCCACTTGGTGGATAATGAAGAGAGAATGGCGCGAATGTTTTAAGAGGTTTGAAGTCAAGATACGTCAACATCTTATTTCTCATAAAGCGTGTTTGTATTCAGATTTTGTAAATAGGGCTCGATTAGTGGAGCGCGATAACGAGTCAACGCGAACTAAAAGAGAGCAAGTAAGCAAAATTATAATATCCGGTGAGAGTAGTCATCGAAGCGGTGACAACAAGCGTGGAGGAATCAACAGGCCAGATATGGTAACTACTTCGGTGGTAATCAGGGCCAAAACAATAAGAATGGACATTTCAAGAAAAGGAGATTCAAAAATTATGGAAAGACGTCAGCACCAGCACCCGTTGTTAAGGAAGGAGAAAGACCACCTATCATATGCTTCAAATGCGGAGGAGAGGGACACATCAGTCCAAACTGCGCCATGCCGTCCAAAGCATGTTATAATTGTGAAAGAGAAGGTCACTTAGCTCGATTTTGTTGTTTTCCAAAGACAAATTCAGCTAGGATGGATGCACTAAAGGCCGTCCCAGAAAAATCAAAACCGGTAGTGCAAGGGAGAGCGTTTGTTGTGACCTCCCAGAGAGCAAGGAATTCGAATGAGGTCATCACGGGTAAGCTTATCATAAACTCTAATGAAGTCTATACTTTATTTGATATCGGTTCTACGCATTCTTTTATTTCTCCTACTTGCGCTCATCGATTAAATTTGACTCTGGAGAAATTAGACTTTGACTTATCTGTGGAAACTCCGTTGGGAGAAACCTTCATTACATCCATTGTTTATAAGTCTTGTTTGGTTCAAATCGGTACCCTCACATTACCTGTCAATCTTATTTCATTAAAAATACTTGCATTTGGCGTGATTCTAGGGATTGATTGGTTAAATACTTATCATGCAAAATTGATTGTTTTCGTAAGTTGTTAGCTTTCATATTCCTAACCAACCTATTATGTGAATTCAAGCCGACCAAACCATTAAAATCAATCACGGTCATCTCAAGCCATAAAGCTATTCGCTTATTGAAAAACGAATGTCTAGCTTTCTTAGCTCATGTCACGATTTAAACAAAAATACGCCGGTTTTGAACGATATTTCTATTGTTAATAAATTTCCTGACGTATTCCCCGAAGAACTTCCTGGCCTACCCCCAGAGAGTGAAATTGAATTTTGTATCGACCTTGAACCCGGTACAAAACCTATTTCCAAAGCCTCATCTTGAATGGCTCCTATTGAACTTCAGGAGTTAAAGACCCAACTGCAGGAATTGTTAGACATTGGCTTTATTCGTCCTAGTACTTCTCCTTGGGGTGCTCCTGTTCTATTCGTGAAGAAGAAAGATGGGAGTATGCAACTTTGTATTGATTATCGGGAGGTTAATCATGTCACCATCAAAAATAGGTATCCATTACCACGTATTGATGACCTGTTTGACCAGTTGCAAGGAGCCAAATTCTTTTCAAAGATTGATCTTCGTTAGGATATCACCAATTGAAGATTAGAATCACGACATTCCAAAGACGGCTTCGAGAACTTCAGATGGGCATTATGAATTCCTAGTCATGTCCTTTGGATTGACTAATTCTCCTGCTGCCTTCATGGATATGATGAACCGAGTATTCAAGGAATATTTGGATCACTTTGTGGTCGTCTTTATTGATGACATCCTTATTTATTCCAAAAGCCGTGAAGATCATGAGCAACACTTGAGGCTGACACTCCAAAAGCTTCGTGAATATAAGCTTTATGCCAAGTTGAAGAAATGGGAGTTCTGGCTTGAAGAAGTAGCATTCCTTGGGCACGTGGTATCAAGTCATGGAATATCTGTTGACCCAGCAAAGATTGAAGCTATTCAAAGCTAGGAACAACCTAAATCGTTGACCAAGACGTAGCTTTCTCGGTTTAGTTTGGTTATTATCGGAGATTCGTGGAAGGATTTTCTCAATTGCTACTCCATCGACTCAAATTTAACTTTCTGAAAGATACAAAGTTCTATTGGAGCGAAGAATGTGAGAAGAGTTTTCAAGAACTCAAGAGGAGACTTATTTTAGCACTGCTCGACAATACCATCCGGCTCGAGAGGATTTGTCATCTCATGATGATGCTTCTGCAAAAGGGTTGGGATGTGTTCTCATGCAACATGGAAAAGTTATAGTTTATGCCTCATGACAACTCAAAGAATATGAGAGGAATTATCCTACTCATGATCTAGAGTTTAAATGTTGTTATCTTCAGACTTAAAATTTGGAGGCATTACTTGTATGGGGAGAAAGTGGAGATCTTTACGGATCATAAAAGCCTCAAATATTTCTTCACTCAAAAGGAACTCAACACGCGACAACGACGTTGGCTTGAATCATTGAAAGATTATGATCATACCATCCAATACCATATTGGAAAAGCGAACGTGGTAGTGATTTATTGAGTAGAAGATCATATGCAAGCACGAAAAGCGATATTGTCGTAAAGGCCCATTTTGTGTGACTTGCAAAGGATGGAGATAGAATTAAAGACTCAGGACGCATGTGATGATAGCAAGTATACGAGTAGAATCGACTTTAATCGATAAAGTTAAAGCCGCCAAGCTACTGCACTGGGAGGCGATGCGTATGAGGAAGAAAGTGCAAGAAGGTGCTATCTTGGGAAGCTAGAATCGATGAAGAAGGAATACTTGAGTCAACTCCAGACTTTTGTATTCCTAACGACCTCGATTTAAAGTATAATATCATGATGGAGGCGCATAACACACCATTTGCAATCCATCTTGGGAGTACCAAAATGTATCATGATATTCGCGTCATACATTTTGGTGGAGCAATATGAAGAGAGAGATAATACTGTTTATCTCAAGGTGTCTAACTTGTCAACGAGTTAAAGCGGAGCATCAAGTACCAAAAGGTCCATTGCAACCACTTGAAATTCCGAGAATAGAAGTGGGAGCACATTACCATGGATTTCGTTCATCGGTCTTCCTAAGGTTTTCAAGGCATAGATGCGATTTGGGTCATTGTTGATAGATTGACCAAGTCCGCTCATTTCTTACCGATACGAGAAACTTATACACTTGAACGTCTTGCTCAGATATACATAAACGAGATTGTAAGATCGCATGGTATGCTTAGTATCCATAGTTTCGATCGAGACCCAAGATTCACTTCATGATTTTGGGTTGGTTTGCAAAAAGCTATGGGCATAGATTTACGATTTAGCTCTAAGATATCATCCTCAGATCTGGACGGACAATCGGAGAGGACTATTCAAACTCTTGAAGATCTATTAAGACTATGTGTCCTTGATTTCAAGGAAGTTGGGACAAGTTCTTACCATGGTGGAGTTTTCCACAACAACAGCTTATCAAGCAAGTATGGCATGGCTCCATTCAAGCGTTGTATGGAAGAAAGTGTCGTTCTCCAGTATGATGGGATGAGGTGGGTGAAGCAACGTTGTTGGGACCGGAGTTGGTACGTATGACTACGAAAAAGATTCAAACGATCCGACAACGTATAAAAACCTCACAAAATCGACAAAAGAGTTATGCTGATCTTCATCGAAAGGACATGGAATTCGATATTGGAGATCATGTGTTGTTAAGAGTTGCTCCATGGAAAGGAGTTACAAGATTTGGAAAGAGAGGAAAACTCAATCTTCGATTCATCGGTCCATTTTAATCCTCAATCGAGTAGGGCTGTGGCTATAGACTCGCTTTTACCGCTTAAGTATGTCTCGTGTTCATAACGTTTTTCACATATCCATGTTACGTAAATATGTGAAAGACCGAACCACATTATTAAGTTAGAACCGGACGAAATAGCGGAAGATTTGACGTATGAAGAGGTTCTGTTCAAATCTTGGATAAGAAGGAACATATTATACGCTCCAAGGTTATACCTCAAGTCAAAGTTTTGTGGAGGAACCACGATGTTGAGGAAATGACTTGGGAGTTAGAATCAAATGAAATCAAGGTATCCTTACCTCTTCGACATACTGTATGTACCCTAATTTCGAGGGCTTAAATTTCATAAGAAGGGAGGTTGTAAGACCCCAACTTTTATAAATAAAGATGAATTTTCTATAAATATTATTTTTGAATATTATGGAATAAATTTAATATAATGTTATAGTTCAGGTAATATTTATAAATTTTGCAAAAGTAAGTAAGTTGTTATAAAATATTCGTTTGGTTGGGGAATATTCTTTTTGTCGGGGAATATTCGTGACGACGGCTCAATCATTGGTGGACCCC